>JASANB010001760.1:0-19284 GCA_030248155.1 Sabatieria punctata
GTCCGGGGGTCCGAATCCATATTACCCAAAGTTACCCCGGTTTACCCTACGTCCGTATACCCATCCCATCCCTACTTGTCTGGAGTGAGCACGTAAAGTAGAGGACTTGGAGGAACAATTCAACTGATTGATAAATAGATAAGAAAGACTTCAATCTCCTTCTCTCCATCACTTCAACCAAAAAATGGGCAATTATTCGGTTTCTTCGACGGGGAGATGACTCGACTTGTAAATTTTGAACACAGACGACCCAATGCGGTATCAAATGACTGCCGATGATCTCTTGATTATTATTTTACACATCAACATCAAATTACTGCACGTAATATTCAGCTTTACCTCAGATACGTGTTTTTGATCTCGGAACAAATCCTGAATAACGTGCGCACCCAAATTGTAAATCTTCAACAAATATAACGGAATTCGGTATTAGACCACTGCTTTTGTTCTCCATATCATGTTTTACACACGAACACACCAGCACATCAATAACCAATTACTGCCTAAGATTAGGCGCTCTCGTCATATTGCTTCACTTCATCGATTATCGGCCGATTTACCCCCGAAATCACACCTAGAAAACCTGCTATAAAATTCATGCGCATATACATACATTCGTTCCCAAGGTCAGGTCGGTAGACCATTGCCCTAGCTACAGAATAAGCAGAGTTAGAAAGATTGGGATCGAAACCCCAGGACGGTGGCCCTTTTTAAACAACGGTCATCACTATAAAGAAATAGAAAAAAGAAGTTTTCTAGGTCATCTTTTGAAAGATAGCTACCAATTTTCCATACGAGTAGGTCTACCGTAGAGATGCATATTTTGCCGCATTTACTTTCAGAGATTCTGGAACAACAAATGAAAAAATAAAAAAATGAAAATGTGCTATTTCCACATCCCTCGAGTTGATAACTGAGTTATTAACATGCATTTTGCGAGAAAGTCAACTTAGTTCAAGCAACTTTTTTTCCCCGATCCGGCTGGTGTCGAAATATGTCAAAATAGATCTCAAACGAACACCAACGGTGCATGTTCGAGCATCGGGGACCCCCTAGAACCTGAGCTACACCCCCTCAAAGTTGGGTCACCAGCTCCTTATACAGTATAGATAAAAAAAATGTCCCATCGCTTTTTCGGCCTTCACTCAAACGTTTCGTTCTCAGTCATTTCTTTACCGATTTGGCTCAAATTTTCAGCAAAAATTAACAACATGGTTGGCTAAATATTCTGCAAGTTTAGTGCCAAAATTCCGACTCATACTGGTTTTATGACCCGAAAACTAGGAATGAGGGTGGTCCACGCAAATTTATTTTTTTTCTGTAATACAAGGAGTACAGTCCTGAAACTTGCAGGAATGATTGATGTTGCTATTGGGCATAACAAACTAAGCGGGCAGCCCTGTAGCTCAAAGGACACTAAAATGGGGGAATTTCAAAAACATGACGAAATATGACTTTTCTTCGTAAAACCGGCAAAATGACGATTCTAAAGATTTTCAGTTTTCAAAAAACGCTGCAGGGATGGTTACTATGGTGTGGAACAGAGCTTAAATATCAGGTTCATTTATTTGTCGAACTTCCTGCTACAATCTATGTTGATTAACAACAGATTCAGTGCTTTGATTCTAGAAGGTGCAGATTTCTTAACTATGGGATTTTCACTCATGTTTTTGAAATTCCCCCATTTTAGTGCCCTTTGAGCTAGAGGGCTGCCCGCTTAGTATGTTATGCCCAATAGCAACACCAATCATTCCTGCAAGTTTCAGGACTGTACTCCTTGTATTACCGAAAAAAAATAAATTTGCGTGGACCACCCTCATTCCTAGTTTTCGGGTCATAAAACCAGTATGAGTCGGAATTTTGGCATCACGCTTGCAGAATATTTAGCCAACCATGTTGTTAATTTTTGCTGAAAATTTGAGCCAAATCGGTAAAGAAGTGACTGAGAACGAAACGTTTGAGTGAAGGCCGGAAAAGCGATGGGACATTTTTTTTTATCTATACTGTATATTGGCCAATTTTTTGACTCTGACAGTCTCCACTCAAGCGATCACCATTCTCTCACTTCTCTAGATACAGAATTGGTCCGCACATGGTTCGATAGCTCTAAGGGTGGCCTTTCTAGCGCTGTACTCCAGGCTTCCGGAACGCACCCAGTTAGCGAGATATTCTCGAAGAACTGAAAAATTTCCGAAAAACACCGCCTCATTTTTTTTCCGAAAAATCGTTATAACTTCTGCCAGATATGCGTCGTCCGTTCAATATTTTAGATAATGATACAACGCTAAAGGCCAAACAAAATTAACATATTTTGGATACAAATTGTGGTTGGTGGGGGGTGGGTGTTTTGCGATTTGAAGACAGTTGAAAAAAATTTTTTTGCTCAGAACAAAAAGCAAACCAGTCATTCTGATGCAGGTTGACCCGCTGATTCTGAATATGCACTCGGATGGGCTGGATTCCTTCTGGATTTGTATCCGAAATATGTTAATTTTGTTTGGCCTTTAGCGTTGTATCTAAAATCTAAAATCTAAAATATTGAACGGACGACGCATATCTGGCAGAAGTTATAATGATTTTTCGGGAAAAAATGAGGCGGTGTTTTTCGGAAATTTTTCAGTTCTTCGAGAATATTTCGCTAACTGGGTGCGTTCCGGAAGCCTGGAGTACAGCGCTAGAAAGGCCACCCTTAGAGCTATCGAACCATGTGCAGGCCAATTCTGTATCTAGAGAAGTGAGAGAATGGTGGTCGTTTGAGTGGAGACTGTCAGAGTCAAAAAAATTGGCCAATAAGGAGCTGGTGACCCAACTTTGAGGGGGTGTAGCTCAGGTTCTAGGGGGTCCCCGATGCTCGAACATGC
Source organism: Sabatieria punctata (assembly GCA_030248155.1). Classification (NCBI taxonomy): domain Eukaryota; kingdom Metazoa; phylum Nematoda; class Chromadorea; order Araeolaimida; family Comesomatidae; genus Sabatieria; species Sabatieria punctata. The sequence continues at coordinate 2,862 of JASANB010001760.1, forward strand.
ACCGTTGGTGTTCGTTTGAGATCTATTTTGACATATTTCGACACCAGCCGGATCGGGGAAAAAGTTGCTTGAACACCTTCCCTTATAGCTAAATTGACTTTCTCGCAAAATGCATGTTAAATAGCCTCGAGCTAACTCAGTCCTTCTTCCCTTGTCATTAATATATGCACTGTAGTGTTTATTGTGGTACTCTTTGTACGTACTGTATATACATTGCCTGGGAAGTAAACTTCTTCTTCCCTTAATTAAACAATCGCAGCATTCGAGTCCATCGACAGATATGTCTGCCCAAGAGGATATGGGTAGATATAACAATTTGCTATCGATTAAGCATTAATATAACCTTCTTCGTCCAAGCCCCAGGATGGTGGCCCTCTTTAAACAAAAAATTGCCAAAAATGATCTAACTTTAAACCTTTAAACACTAATCAGCGCCAGTAGTGATTTCCCTCTCTTCGAGCCGTCGACCCGTTCGCAGCAGCGTTTAACGCTGTGTGGGCGCTGAATTTATGCAATTGTCAACAACCATTCCAGCTGCAATACTTCTTCAATAAGCTCTGGGCTTTGGCTCACTCACATCTCTTTGGCCAACCACAAATCGCCATGCCGAAAGACTGTACCAAGATCAAGAATCGGACGATTCGGTTGTGGAAATCAGTTAAGCTGACGATTTTCGCTTAGATTGCAACTGTTTAAGAGCCTTTTACTGGGCCAGTGTCTACAATGTGCAGTGTAGGAGAGGAAAGGTTTCGGAAATTGCTGAATTTGAAGCCTAACGGTTTGGTTATTGTAATGGATACCACTGGAAATATGGCCGCTAAAGAATGTGCTAAAATGCAAGTTGAGAATGCAAACGATGTAGCAACCTAGGGACTCATGCCCTTTAATGATCCTGGTAGATGATTACATTAGATCTGACTGGTTAATTTTTTTTCAACTTCAGATTACGGTCCCTACCGAGAAACCACAGATGCAAAGCTGATGAAATCGTGGATAGATGCACTTACAGCCACTGGAGGCGGAGATTGTCCTGAAATGTTGTATCCTGCTGTATTCGAGGCGGAAAATGCCTGTCCGGAGGTGTCTAACATGATCATCTTTATGGATGCTCCATTCAAAGTTCCTGCTTTGCGTCCTTTAATTGAAAAGTTGGCACTCACTAAATCCGTTGTCAAATTTTGTGCGCATCAGTCGCCTTTGTCTTTTTGTCAATGCAGTTACTGAGTTAAGGCTATCAGCGGCAGCTGACATAATTCTGTTTGCGGATGACCTTGCCTATCTGAAACCAATTGATTCAATCATAGCTCAGACTGAAATGGAATGGGAGGTGCAAGCTATAGCCGAGTGGCTTTCAATCAATATCACTCAACCTTAACACCAACAAAAGTCGGTGTATGGCTTTCTCTCTCTCCCCTAACGCTGAACTTTCTGTGCCTAGTGTCAATGGGGTCCAAATCGAGAGAGTGGATCGGTACAGGTACCTGTGTGTGGTTCTCTTGACCCTGGCCTCTCGTTTGCCGACCATACCCGACAAACAGTGGCAAAGGCAAGATCTACTCTTCACTGCCTGAACTGATTCGTGGGTTTGTTCCCCAAACTATGTTTGTTTTACTGCTGTACCTGACCCTTATCCGATCGGTTCTGTTGTACGGCTATCCAGTGTGCTATCCATCTGCTAACCGTGATATGATTTGTATTTAGAGGGTACAGAAACTCGCTTCTAAGTTGATGTTGAATGACTTTCGTGCTAGCTATGATAACTTACTCCTACGGCTCAAGTTACGCTCTGTTTCCCGACTTGTTATGGCGTCTAAGCTCAAACTTATCTGAAAGTAGGTCTATAAGAGCTGGGCCAAAAATTGCATTTGAGTAAACAGGTACGTTCTAGTGGTGCAGACAGGATTTTTTGCACTGTGATTAAAATTTTTGAGCGGCTTGGTTCGGCCGCTGCCCATTAGGTATTGGGGACAAGGTTGGTACTACTGTAATTTTAATAGTGAAATTTTATTTTAATTTAATATTAATATAATAGAACGAGCCGGTTTTAATTTTAATTTAATATTAATATAATAGTCTCCTGTCAATTTTAATTTAGACTTAATATTAATACTATTAAATAACAATTTTAATAGTATTTTAATAGCATTTTAATAGTATATTCTAAAATGCAGTCGAAAAGTTTTGGTCACACTTCAGCGAACTGGCAAAACGACATCTTTTGCTTGAAGTTGTTAGTGTTAGTTGAAAATTTAATCAGAGATCCAACTTAGAAGCATTTTTCTGTGAAAATTTATAACCATTATTTAAATGACTTTGTCTGAACCTGGTTTTAAATTGCATTCGAACACAAGTAGGTTTAGAAGAAACTATTGATGCATAGTAAAGAGAAATTTTTTGAAAGGAAAGACTGTTACATAGGTGACTACGGTAGATTCAGGTCCTTTTGTCGTTCATGCCTATTAGTGAGTTCCACTATTTCCAAGTGAAAACACGTCGAGATTCAGGGTAACTACTAAACTTCGCAACATCGCAACCAGTCGCAACTTCGCAACCAGTCGCACCCGTTCGCATCCGCCGGGCGCCAACTCTAGAATATAGACGCGAAGATTTATTTGACGATGAAATTGCGCAAAATGAATCAGAAATTCCGGATTATGTTACGAAACAGCAATGTTCTAGTAGAGGGGACACTGTTTGATGGACACTGAGGGGCGGAGCGGATGAAGGACAAGGACATTAAATGAAAATGTATTCAATGCTACAGAAAGCCAGGAAGGAAGACTTGCAGTGTTTTAACCATAAGATTTTGGTAAAAATAGCAATAATCAAGTGAAACTGAATAATTTTTGGGCTGAAAATTTCGCTTTTAGGCAAGAATACAATTTTGGTGCGACAAATAAGCGTTCGGTTTATTTTACAAAAAAAACATAACAATTTTTGGATCGGCAACACTGTTACCAGGCTGCACCGATCAAAACATACAGTACGACCACAATTAACGCAACACGGCTAAATCTTTGGATTGTGATTGTGCACATAGAGACACTTTTTCTATTCTTGATACAATGCGATCGTAAACCGTAGGCAGATACTGATAAAAATTTACTTCATTATTGCGTACGTAATGGGGTTAGAGACCGAGCATGGTCGGCCGTGACCAAGCTCCGGTCGAGTGAAGATTTGAGCCAGGCGTGCGTGCAGCAAAGGCCCCTGGGCCGGGCCCACCTAGAAATTTGAAAATCCGGACCGTTTTCTAATATGTACTGTAGAACACTGTTCGCTTCAGTCTTAAAATAAAGGACCAGCAGTTGATCCGATCCGATCTGATGTGCAGGGGCCTTACGGTTTACGATCAGACTCGTGGCCCATTTCGCAACCCCCGATTTCGTCATCTCGGACGTTTTTCCCTTCTTTCACTGCCCAGCCACTTATAGGCATGCCGTTGGGTGCCAGTCGCTAAGAGAGCGCCGGCGTGTTGACGTCATGGTGTCAGCTCCCCACAGCCGCCAGTGCCCCGGTTGGCTGAGGGCCCCCGGCATAGTAGTTTCTTGGTGCAGCCGACGCCAGACACTGGTTGCTAAGAGCACTACAGAGTCCGAATTCATAGCACTGTCGGAAGTGACCGGAGAAGTGAAGTGGCTTAGGACGTTACTGGCAGACCTTGGGTATCCACAGAAAACCCCAACAATAGTGAACGAAGACAATCGGTCTGCAGCAGCCCTGGCCCTAAACCCTACGGCACACCACCAGCGCACCAAACACCTTGACATCAAACTGCGGTTTGTACACGACTACATTGATGCGGGCCTGGTGGAGATCAACACAATTGCGACTGCTGAACAGTTGGCCGACGGGCTGACTAAACCCCTTCCCTTCCCTCCGTTTTCCGCTTTCAAACAGGGACTGGGTCTGGGGCCTTTAGCATACTAACCGAGCGCACGATGATGGCAAGCTAACCCACCACTTTTTGCCGCTAAGGTGCGAGTAGGCGATAGCTCTTTTTTTTTTTCCTTGTGAGTCGCCGGTAGCAGAATTGTCTAAGGATCCAGCAGTGTATTTTTCGTAGTTATTTTAAGATTGTATAATGATTTACGGGAGCTAAAATGTTTTTTAGGCATTCTTTCCTTTTTGTCTCGCGCAGGCAGCTAATTATTTCCCTCCGCGCTAAAAGGAGGAGTGTTAGTATACTGTTATGTTATTATGTTTAGCGTGAAGTAAATTAGCTACTGTGTGTACTGACGGCTACTGTGTACAACGTGGTATGTAAATTACGTACTTTACTATTGACACAGGTCATCTGGATTGTTAAGTTAACAACGGACCAATTTAGATTACGCTCTCTCTTGCTCTTGTTTTTCCGTCTGTAACTGTTCTCTAAATAAAACTCTGTTCTGTTGCCGCCTCTTCTAAATGCGCACCTGCTAAGACTTTACAGTTTGTATCAATCGTTTGTAAACCCCCCATCCATGGGGAGAGGGAGGGAATGAATTGCCATTTTACCCCCAACTCAGTTAGGTGCTTTTGAAATTTGCTTTCGCGCAAGCACGTCTGGTTCCACAAAAAGGCAAGTGACAGGTGAGCTAACTTAAACTGTCCTGCGTTGTCAGACAACATAAGCTTTGGAATCCCTCTGCGGCCACAAAAGCGACGAAAGGCCGCCAGAAATTCTTCTGTTGTGCATGCCAGAACAATCTCCAGATGAACAGCGCGCGAAACAGCGCATGTAAATAAACTGACCCAAATTTTTTGCGTCTGTTCACCTCGCTTCGCAAAAAGGGGACCGAGATAATCCACCCCGGTTGTCTGGAAGGGAGCTTGCCGCACAACACGATACTCAGGAAGCGCAGGAAAGTCGGGTGGGCGAAAATGTCCACCTTCTTGGCGTCTGCAGACTGTACACTAAATTTGCGCTCTAGACTCACCGAGTACACTAGCCGCACACTCCGGTTCCAGTAGCCTAACCGCTTGTCTTCTGCCTAGCCACCAGACCTCTCCCTCCGCTCTCTACGCCCTTTCTCCTTTTTCTTTATTGCTCTCTTTTCTTTCCGTAACAAACGTAATTCAAATCAAAAAGTAATAAACGCAACTGGCACAAGTTATATAAACTGAACACACACGAGAAATTAGCGCCAAGTTCAATAAACCCGTAAAGTCAAAATGACACTTTTGACACTGAATGTCGCTGCACTCTAGGTGCCAAATTCCTGGCGATGTTTGATTGGAGTCAAGTCGAGTTGAGTCGAGTCGAGTCGAGTCGAGTCAAGTCACCATCGGGGGCTGCTCAGAGCCATACTGTTCAGCACAGACAGACAGAAATTTATCATATGGTAAAGTAAAGTTGTTAGTGTAGAGCTGTGACTGGTACTTGTTGACTCGCTCAACTTTGTTTTGAGCCCACATAGCATGTGGATACCATACCTATGTACCGTACATAAGTTGGGGCAGCGTGCAAGCGTTAAACACTCTATCTAACACTAAGTTTGGAGCATTGCCTCGAAGCAGCCAGTTTGTCACTCCTACACACTTCTTAGCTCTAGCTACTGTAGTATGTGTATGTTCATTGAAAGAGAGGCGACAGTCAACGTGCACAAGCACGTTTCATAGTGAGCCCAAGCCTAAACGGTCAAATCGCCAAGTTCTGAAAGAATCTAAATTCGGATCCGGTTCTCCTCGTTATTCACCACGCTTGACCAAACCCAAGAAGTTCTCGTGTTGTCTCTCTGTCTGTCCATACGGGAAAGCTCAAACTGATTGGGGAGGTGACAAGGCGCACAGCTTGTGATACTGTATGCGTTCTTTTGTAAGATTCACTTCCTTGATCATTGTTTTGTTTTGGTATTCACCTAACTGGATTGTGTTGTGTTTTCATAAAATTCTACTAAGGCCTGTCTGTTATCCAAGAACACGACATAGCTAAGCAGAATATCGTGAAATTGCTGCCCTTACTGGAGGTTTGTTCATAAATGCCGGTCAGGAAAAAGAAAGCATTGGTACATCGCTGAGCATGCTTGAACAGTCTGAAAGCTTTGGCGTGCTCTTTCATCAGGATGTGGTATTGGCAAGTTGAGTGGAGCTCGAGTTCCCTGTCGACTCATTATTGACCAGACTTGTGATTCTGATCAGTCAAGATGAGTATGGCGGCATCAGGGCAGACCAGTCACCTTACTGGATCCACACAATAAGACCCATGCTGAAATTATTCTACAAACTGGCCCTCTTCTTATGCTTGTTCAGTCCGGTTGGCAGCTGCCCGTGCGGCCGCTGCCTAGCGCGGCTCCTATGCGTACTGAAAATGTTATACTGTTGCGTTGGCCAATGTAAATGGCATTCTCTCTGGTTCTCGTTTTCTGGAAATCAAAGCGCGTCTTAACCAGTCTTTTTTGACATGTTCTGTGTGCACGAGTCAAAGATTGATGACTCTATCAACGACGGTTTGCTCTCTATTCCTGGCTACTCTGGGTTTCGGAAAGACAGAACTCGTGGAGGAGGTGGAGTTGCCATTTATGCCAAAGATATTTTCAATCCTGTGCAACTAAGAGCTCCTGCCGACCCCTCTCTCGAACTGGTTGCAGTGAAGCTACACTGCAGCCGCGCTCCAGTCACTGTGATCTCGTGCTACCAGCCACCGAAAGCCACCCTGGATGCCCGGGCTGCATTCAGCGATGCCTTGCAAGGCTACTGATCAGGCGTGGGATCAGGTGTAGCTGGGGGGGAATCAGGAACCGATTCCAAACAGAAATTAATGTGTTTAATGATCATAATTAATTATAAATTAACGGTTTCTATCGATAAATACCGATTATCGATAATTTTTTTGGCAAAATTTCAAAATCGTCCAAAATGGTCAAGTCATATATCATTTGAAAGCCCTTCGCCTGCCGAGTCTAATGATCGCTAAATCAGCATAGGAAACGCCCCGGGGGGGCCTGTTTTGCCAAATATAAAAGTACCCCTAGAGACGCATCAGTACAGGCACGCTCCAGAGGCCTGTTTTCCCAATATAAAAAAACCCCTAGAGGCACGCATCGGGTATAGGCACGCTCCGGAGAGCCTGTTTTCCAAATATAAAAATACCCCTACAGGGACGCATCAGTACAGGGGCGCTCCGGAGGGCCTGTTTTAAAAACATAAAAATACCCCTAGGGGGCGCATCAGCATAGGGCACGCTCCGGAGGGCCTGTTTTAAAAACATAAAAATACCCCTAGGGGGATGCATCAGTATAGGCACGCTCCGGAGGGCCTGTATTCCAAATATAAAAATACCCCTAGAGACGCATCAGTATGGGGCACGCTCCGGAGGGCCTATTTTCCAAATATGAAAATACCCCTAGGGGTGCGCATCAGTATAGGGCACGCTCCGGAGTCGTACAGCATATGAAAGTTAATTAATTAGTATCTAATCCATTCCTGACCTTCCCTGATTTCCCCCCCCCCCAGCTACACCTAACCCCAGGCGTGTACCTGGATGTCACAAATGCAGCACTCTGGAACAGTTGGTTAGTACACGGATAAACACTGTTTTAGACGTTATGGCGAGCAAATATGATGCCAAAGAGAAGCGAAAGCGAGAATAATTACGCCTATAGAGGCTGTGTCCACCAAGAAAACAATGAATAATAACCAAGAAAGGGATAAACCTATCGGTTTAGCCTGGGTGCCGGCTCTCCGAAAGCAAGGCACGACGAGCGAACAAACGAAGATTTATTGGCAAAGTGCCATCCACGTTGTAATAGACTCACCGGAAACAACAACTGAGCCAGGCCTTGCACCAGAGCCCAGGACGCGCGGAGTAATATTGGTCCATAGCCAAATTAATGTACACAACAGCAAATAACGCGTAATAAATCAGTTAATAATAGGCGAATAAGTCGGTATTGTACGTACACTACCTTGCTTCATTGGGCCATGTGAATTCCCGAACGGTCATATGCGGTGACCTAAACTTGGACTTCAACACAGGTACTGAGTTTTGCCACCTTCAGCCGAATTGTGACACTTTCCGCTACAAACAAATTGTCAACAAAAAGACGCATAAGCAGCGTGCAATTGACCTCTGTTTTATCGGTCAGAAGTGGGTAAAGCCTAAGGCCCGCTTTCTGTCAATCGACCCTGAAGTTGTGCGACTGTTTGAAGAGAAAAACGTGCAAAAGGAGCTAGCAGACAGAGGTGATCTTGTAGCCGGGCAAGAATACCGCCGCCTCCGCAAAAGGCTTTCTCGTACTTTGAAGACCATCCATCGTCAGCGAACGACTTGCCGCCTATCACTGACTTGAATGGCTCTGTACTGTCTGAGCCTTGTCCAAAAGCCAACGCCATAGCTGCTCACTTTATGTCTGTGTTTGCACCGGCGCCTGACCACTTCCCCTCCTACCCAGCTGAACAACTGCCACCAGACAATAACTGCTCTGTTCTGTTTGTCGAGCGCCAACTCTGTCGATTACAGTTCAGAAAATCTGTGGGTCCCAATCGAATTCCTGATAGTTTTCTAAAGCAGTGCGCCTCTGTTCTCGCCCCTTCCCTGACTCATTTACTCAACCGGTCCCTGACAGAGGGCACCGTGCCTGCTGCCTGGAAGTATGCCAATGTCAAGCCGGTCCCGAAATGCCGGCCACCTAAGCAGCCGTCTGATTTCCGACCCATCCCTCTGCTGTGTATTGTGTCAAAGATTCTCGAGCGCTTTGTCAAATCATTGCTGCTTCGTCACCTGCAATTTTCTGTGCATCAATACGGGCTCAGATGTGGGCGCTCATGCTCTTGCTCTACCATTGATTGTCTGGCCGATTTTACCAAAAAGATCTCAACTTCTCTCGACCTGCACAGGAAAGCTGTTGCTGTTTGTTTTGACATAAGTGCAGCATTTGATTCTGTGCCTCATTTGCCACTGCTTGAGAGTCTCCGTCAGCAATCTGTGCCAAACTACTTGCTTCGCTGGCTCTGCTCCTACCTGATGGAGCGTAAATTCCGAGTGCTTATCGAGGACGAGCAGTCTGGTGAGCATCGAGCTACTTCCGGTGTGCCTCAGGGCAGTGTGCTTGGTCCGGTACTGTTTCTCGCTTATGTCGATTGTCTAGCTACGCTTGAGTTGAGTGAGAATAGTGAATTATTTCTGTATGCAGACGATGCGGCTCTTGTCAAACCGATCAGAACTGTTAACGATGAGATTGCTTTGCAAGGAGATGTCAATTTGACCAATCACACCTGCTCCCTCCTCTCTCTCAAACTCAACTCTAACAAAACCAAATATCAAGTTTTCGGTTACCATTCCCAGCCTCCCTTTCTTCAAAGTGACATAAACCATGCTGACGCAGCCCTTGAGCGTTTAAATATTTAGGAGTGCCCATTGACCGTCGCCTCTCTTTCAATGAGCATACGCGTACTACAGTAGCTAGAGCTAAGAAGTGTGTAGGAGTGACAAACTGGCTGTTTCGAGGCAATGCTCCAAACTTTGTGTTAGATAGAGTATTTAACGCTTGCACGCTGCCCCAACTTACGTACCGTATAGATGTATGGTATCCACATGCTATGTGGGCTCGAAACACAGCCATATCCCGCCACCACCAGCAATGGCTTGAAGTTTGAAAAATCTATGCAGTTCTGTTTTGTGCTATATTGCTTCTAGAAAAACATGCTTTTTACTAATATTATTGAGCAACGTGGGATGTGAAAATATAAAATAATAGCAAAACAAAAGCTGCAAAAGAGAAGGAAAAAGGTACAAGTCCCCGAGTTCACTCCAGATAATCGGGGCCAAAGAAGTGGTATCCCGGCATAGACTGAGCTTCGAAGCCGGGAAGTTGACCATCAGAGTAGTATATTCCACATTTGTGAGTGTTCTCGTTGAAACTGAAGCTGTGGCACATGTAAGTACGACTGCAACGGAGCCCGCAGTCCAGGCTTGTCTGCGCGTGGTTTTCCTTTGCTAACTGTGTCACATTGTGACCCACTAAATCCTTGCCCAGCAGTCGGTACTTACGAATGAGCGGTTCATCTGCAATTTTTGAACAATCTTACTGCTTTTGCTGTGCAACACCGATCAAAAGATTGGTTAACCAACCATATTGACACAGATATTTACGATTGTTGGTTCCCAACACATCTATGATGCCTGCTGAACTGCATACAGACTCATGCTGGTTGTTGTTCAGGTTGTTGGGCGCTCCATCGTCTCTCGCAAAATATATGATCTCTTTGGGAGGGTAGAAATCGGGCTTACCAGGGGCCACCCAGGCCCAACCGCCATCCGGTTCGTTCCCCTCCTTCTGTAGCTGGACTAAGCCAACATACAACCACGTAGGGCACTGAAATTTGTACTTGGTCAAGAAAAAGAACACCGCATCAACTGCAAATCTCAACTGATTAGAATAGATATTTTTGCAAATGAAAGAGTTTCAAGTTTCAAGTTTATTCGCTACCCTGCAAGAAGTTGGGCAACAGACCCTCAAGCCGCCACTGAATAAATTCATTAAAGATTGGTGAAATTGCTATTAAGATACTCTGCTTAGTTCCTGAGATAAATGCCTTCAAAGTAAAAGCAGAGGTTTTGGCAATGAACAAAGGTGATTAAAAGCAATCCAGCGGATTTTTTACTATTTCAGCCATGAATCTCGACCGATTTGAATGAAAGATTGAGAAATTTTAATTATATTTTTTGAAACTTACTTGAAATTATTTGGTAAGTAAATTACAATTTTAATTATATTAAAAGTGAATTTCTGCCTCAAGTAAATTTTAAGTATAATTTTAATTATATTTTTTAGAAATTTGCTAATACAAGTAAATTGTTTGGTAAGCAAATTATAATTAAAATATATTTCAAATAAATTTACTTAGGAACAGTACACCACAGGCCCCGAACGCAGACATGGACAAAGGGGGGCTGAGGGGGTTGCGCCCCTCAGACTCTGACCGACCCACCCCTCAGCCGGCCGCTACCCCCTCTGGAATTTTTTGCAAGAATTTTGTATAGAAAATTATGATACCTCAGAAATTTTACCTCAGAAAATAATAAAAATTGAAAGTTTCTCACTGCCCTCTGAATCTCAAATATGTGTTTTCACTTCTCTCATAGGCAGGAATAACAAAAAGAACCTGAATCTGCTCAAAATGTAATCTATGTCTTTGCTTTCAAAAATTTCGCTTTAACTATTGCATCAATAGTTTCTTTCCACATGACTAGCTTCTGTTCCAATTAGAGTTCCGACGATATCAAAATTCGTCGATATTCGATATCGATATCGACATCGATATTTTCAGCTCAATATCGATCGATATCGATATCGATATTTATAGTAACGCAGGAAAATCTGAGAATTTCAAAGAGAACACTACTCTTGCTGCTTTTACCAGTCAAGCACTGATGCAATCAGTGATCTGATATCAATTAAGTAGAGAATCGCAGAAAAGGTAGTGGTCCTTCTGAAGCCCTTCAATGAAAAGGTTGACCTCTCACGCCGATGCCCCACCCTCATTAGGCATAAATGAGCTCAGACAGAATAGAGTATTTTAAGTTATTTTAATGACATTTAAGCCAGCAAGCTTGACTTTAGAAAAAATCCGACTTTTACCATCCTTCAACCAACCGCCCAACCCGGTGGTACCCCTCAGGATTTGCCACCCTCAGCCAAAATGCTAGCCCATGTCTGCTTCTGCCCTCCTGCTTCAAGTGTGGCAGAGCGAGCAGCTCTTCAGTGTTGCTGCAGACATTTAAGAACCTAAGCGATCTAAAAGCTGAAATTGATGTTTCTGAGAGCTATTATGCCACAGTTAGGTTCTGATTATACCATCGATTTCTGAGTTGTCCCGAAAAACTGGTTTTTACTGTTCCAGAGAAATAAACTTGGTGTCAGTTTAGTTTTTTCCTACTTTTCCGCACACAAAAATATCGAAAATATCGATGCGAAATATTTCGATATCGATATCGATATTGGAAAAAGGGTCGATATATCGACTTTTCGATATCGATATCGACATATCGTCGGAACCCTAGTTCCAATGAAATTTTAAATATGTTAAGACTAGATTCAGACAATGTCATTTTGAAATTAAAGACCGGTTCCAACTTTCCAGAGAAAAAAATGCTTCTAAGTTGGATCTGAGTAAGAGTATAAATATTTAATCTAAATTAAACAAGGAACTATTTTATTGATATTAATGAAAATTAAAATAGGCTAGTTTTATTACATTTTAATATTAAATTAAAACAAAATCTCACTATTAAAATAATAGTAGCTCAAACTAATACTGGAAGTAAATTGGCATTTCTATTTGAACAATTTCTATTTGAATTTGAACCTAGATTTAGATAAAACTAGATGCAATTATTTAACAAAGCTATAGCAATAGATTGGTAAGTAAAAGCGACTTACCAGTTTCTCAAACTGTCGCTTGTTTATGATATGAGCCTGATAAATCATTTTCAAAAAGCCCAGACTTGTTCCTTTTCTGCAGCTCCAAAAAAGTTGTCTGTATCGTCGCTTTGCACATAACAGGAGTTGCTCAGATAGGTTGTGGTCATGTTGGTTCGCAGGGGGAAGAATTACTATGGGAATTTTGCAAATTTATTTGTCAGCTTCTGATAATTTCCTTTTAGTTTCTGGACTTTTTAGCTTTTTGTTGAAGGATTATTTAGTGGTGGAGAATATAAGGCTGAAATAGTGATTCTTTCTGTTAAATGGATATTTTCTGAGCTTCTTAGAATGATTTGCTGATTTTTGAGTATTGCTAGAAACTCCTTTGAAGTTTTCAGTAGAAAATATATCGATTCTACTCCAAATTGAGGAATACATTCAGATTCTCTATTGCCATTTTCTAGACACTTACAGGAGTTTTTATATATTTTCATTCCAAATTATTGATTTTTGGCACAAATCACGTGCGATTTTTTGAGCGTTTTTGGGTCTTAAATCTCTCTTCGGCGGATGACCTGTTTCATGTATGAACAACCGTACTGTCAAAGAACACCTTGCATAATTGCAGAATGTACAGTATTACCTGTGTTTGAGATCAAATTAGCGCTTTTTTCAGGTTATTTGCCAGAAAATTTACTATCGAGTTCCAATGGTTGTACCGGAACATAAAAGAGAAAGCATGCATCGGAGAAAAGCGTTTTAAAAAAGGTTTATTACAACGCCGCATGATCCCAGGACAGTAGGGAACCCGATAGGGGCCACATGTACGAAGCAATCACACAGGATGTAACCCTTCCCCACCCTTTCTGTAATGTGTCTAACGCTGGTCCATTTGACAGACAGTACACCACAGACGTATCAGACAATGAGCGGGCCTGATCTCAGTCCTTTGGGATCATGGGACCCATCGTGGCGTAGACATCGTGCACATTCTTATTAATCACATGCGACTGGACCCAATTGCACTTTACATTAATAGCGGAAAAATATGAAGAATAACCACAGTATAGGTTATAACTTCAAATAACTTTTTTGCAAAGACATTAGAAAAGAGTGGCTATTGCTAGGACCCCAATGGGGGATGCAGCCAAGGGTTGGTGCCTTGTTAGTTTTTATTAAATAAATAATTTGGTTACTAGTACTATTCCCGTTACGGTATTTCAAATTCAATATAACTGAAGCCAGAATAATACCGAATAATACACTAGAATCAATGAGAATACCGTTAAGAATTTCACTATTGTAGCTTTTCTCAGTACAGGAATGCATAGAGATATCTCTTCATTTACATCTCTATATTCATTTTCACTGCGTACATTTTTGTTTTTTTATTCCTATTCGAGTAAAAAATTAGTGAACTTTAGGGTCAAGGTTTAACTTACATAATAATAAACAGCAACATTTCAGCCTTTTCAATTTTCAGTAGACTACTACCTTTTATCAACTTCCCACTTAACTGCACCAGAGCGTTTTGTTTTTCCTCCCAAATACAACATGCAAATTCACATCTACGTTGTATCTTTTCCAAGCGACTCATCCAATCTTTGAAGACATGCCTAAACTGAAAGCTACGGTGCTTACAGTGAAAAATTTTCGGATGGATGTATACTTCCTGTAACTTGCAGTATGCGTTTGTGAAATAGCTTCCTGTTATCGGCCACATTCCATGTAATTGAGATGGCCCTTTCGCCCAACCCGCAGTCAAACCCAACTTTTAGCTTCGGTTTTAGGCTTAGGCTTCGCTTCAGGCTTAGGGGCAAGTGTTTTTATGAAACTCTCCGCCATGTGGCGCTAATAGGAGGATATCTATATACATGGGAGTGTCTTTGTGCTGTGACTTCACATGATTAATCAGGGCACTTGTGGCCTAACTCGCGCCTCTTGAAATTGTTTGTTCTGGAAATTTTGTACTTGTTCTTTACCGTCACCAGAACGACCAAATAGGGCTTATTTTAGTTATAGGCATGGATAAATCTATAGCATTCAAACAATACGTCACCCCACAGCTTTTTGGCATAAAAAAGTTTAGCGGAAAACAAGAAATAGTAGTTAGACAGTATATTTTTGCAATCGCGCTGCGAATCATCAATATTCGGTATTATTCGGTATAATTCGGTATTATTCGGTTCCGAAAATCCGCTTCGGTATTCGGTATTCGGTATTCGGTATTTTTGTATTCGGTTGTATCCCTAAACCCAATACGCATTACGCAAAAATATGCAAACTTTTGGCAGGAAATGCGTAATAGTATTGCGTAATGTAAATTCAAATACATATACATATGCGTATACGCATTCTGAAACACAATGTCGTGAGACTTTGCGTAATGATATGCGTAATGCGTATATGCATGCAACAGTAGGCCCAATACGTCAGATCAAAATTTACAACCTCCCACTGTCACTTAAACCGCTTGTGTTGCCTGATCTCGGTTAAACTATTAGTTTTGCAGGGCACTGTGGTTGTTAGGGTAAGGGTTATAATAAGTAAACAATTATTTACTTGTTCTCCTTGCAGCTATCGCGAGGAAAGTAGAAAGAAGTAAAGCAAGCAGGAGCATCGTAGCAGGGACGTCGGTTGGTTGGTACCAGGGTAGCTGTCAGCCGAATTGAGGAATACATTTGATTCATCCGTGTCCCATGGCTACGTCTAGATAGAGTAAGCTGGTAATTAGGATAATTTAGACATTTCAACACAGTGGCACAGTGTAACGCTGAGTGGCGGTCACCGAATTAATTAATGCTAACCCCGCCCCAGCAGTGCGCTAATTCGGTGGCCGACCACCAGCTAATTAATTGACGCTAGCTGAGGCGGGCCGGTGGGAGCCAAGGGTCACCTGTTGTTTTACTAAGAGCTCCGGGCACACCTATCCTGGCCGGCGTCATTGGTTAAACAGGTGTGCACAGGCCCCTCTCGGCCGGCCAACGGCCTCCAGAGAAGAGCTCTATATACCCTGCGCCACCGTGATCTATACCAATGCACGTATACGTTAAAAATCCTATCATTATGTGTTCCTTACATAGGTTTTTAACAGAACGAGTTACTATTGCCAGGAAATAATCCTACTAAAGCTGTTAGAGTGTGTACCAACCTTGTCCCCAACACCTAATGAGCTGATGGTAGAACCAAGCCGCTCAAAAATTTTAATCACAGTGCAAAATCATCCACCACTAGAACGTACCGTTTACTCAAATGCAATTTTGGCCCAGCTCAGGAGTTTGCAACTTCAGATTACGGTCCGTACCGAGAAGCCACAGATGCAAAGCTGATGAAACCCTTGGATAGATGCACTTACAGCCACTGGGAGGTGGAAATTTGACAGAAATGTAGTATCCTGCTGTATTCGAGGAGGAAAATGCCTGTCTGGAGGTGTCGAACATGATCATCTTTACGTATGCTCCATCCAAAGTTTCTGTTTTGCGTCCTTCGATCGAAAAGTTGGCACTCACAAAATCCCTTGTCATCTATCTCATTTGTACCACAAGGGGCTGAGTGTAGTCTAGAGAAACTGGCAAAATAAAATATCAAAATTGGCATTGTATTAGCAAGTTAGCATCAGGATCCTACCGCCTCTATAATTAGACAGGAAAAACATGCCGTAGTGAAAAAAAGCTCTTCGGTGAACATTCCGAATGTTTCTAAGATTACGCATTAGCTCCTTAGGACAGACCGTCTAAAGTCGGATTTTCTAACCGTGGCTAACCTGCACCAAATTTGCGACGGATAGAAACACGACTTTCGGTGGGCGTCAAATTTGTCCGACGGTAAGCTTTCGGAGCCTCTGACGGGGCGGAGCCTCGATCGATTGACTAAATCGGTTCCTTACTTCGAGATTTCCGACTTTAGACGGGACATGTTTGTTGCTTCTCCTAACCGCTTCCTAACCGTGCATTTGGCAAACCGTGCTTTCTCCTAACTGCTTCCTAACCGTGCAGTTTGGCAAGCGTTCAAGTGGGCGTGGTGACGGTAAGGATTTAGTACCAGCCCACAAATGGGCGGGGGGCGGACGGTAAGCA
>JASANB010001761.1:0-90116 GCA_030248155.1 Sabatieria punctata
CCTGATTCGAATGAATCCTTTTTCATACATGTAACAGGTCACCCGCCGAAGCGGGAGGGGTGGTTGGGGTGTTTGGCGCCGGTCGCTCGGGGGTCTGAGCCCAAATTTTGGGAAGCGGTTGGGCACTAAAAAACGCTCAAAATCGAAAAAATCGCAAATTTTTGGCCAGAAATCATCAAAAATCGCAAATTTTGAGCTCAAATACAGCTAAAAAGTGCCGTTTTGCAGGCTTTTTGGCAATTTTTGTGTCTGAAATTGTAAAAAATCGCAAATTCTAAAAAATTTGCTTGTCAGAAAAATCGGAGGGGATGGGAAAAATCCTCTCGTGGTGTCCCCATCCTGGGGGTCTGGCCGCCGCGTCAGTGGCTCAGTGGGTAGCTCGCTGCCTCTGAGTCACGGCGGCCGCTGCATCCCTAGTGGTTGTAGTGGTTCATCCTCTCGGCGTGGCAAGTTTCTTGCTGCAAAGAGTTGGTCGTCGGCACAACGCTCCACCCAGGCCACCGAAAGCTGGTTACAGCGAGTAGATAAAATGGGAACCAACTGGATCTGCCATTGCACCGAAGCCGCTCCTACAGCATGCCAATTTGGAGAAAGATCAATGACGTCAAGTGCTGGCTGAGACGACACAACAAGGCCAATACCGGTGGGGCCAACGGCCGGGCGGCAGTGGACGCTGTCAGCACTTTGACGTCAATGCGCTAGGCGCTCTCTTAGTGCCTGGCGCCCAACAGCATGGCTAGAGTGGCTTGGCAGTGAAAGAAGGGCAAACGTCCGAGATGACGAATACGGGGGTTGCGCAATGGACCGCAGAGGTCTGAGCGTAGGGCCGTAAGGTCCCCCCCCACACATCGGATCGGATCGGATCGGGGGTCTGGCCTAAGTCGGGTGGGGCAAAGACAGATAAATTCTTGAAAGATTGGTGAATTTCTGTGCAATACTCTGCTTTAGTTCCTGAGGTATTTGTGCTCAACGTGAAGACAGTGATTTTGGCAATGAACAACAGGGAGTTTTCATATTCCGTTCCATTTTCTAATAAAACTTATTGTTTTTGCTGAGGGCTCATAGCGAGGCTACTTTCTGGCACACACTAACACTCTAGCTTTCTTCGCCAGAAAATCCTCGTTAGCCATCAGCAGTAGGAATCTGCTTTATTAAGAGCTGCAACGGAATTAGAAAAATCGCTCTTGCTCATTACCAAAGTTTCGGTCTTGATTTTGAGGGCAAATACCTAAGTAACTAATAAAATTTTCAAGAATTTACCTATTCATTGAATAAGGAATTCGTTCAAATCGGATAAATTTACGGTTGTTACAGTAAAAAGTCCGCTGATTTCTCTTTCTTTTAGCGCACTCTGTACTACTAGGAGCACTGTGGTTGTCACAAAAAATCCGTACTGATTTCAGCTTCGGTGTAAGCAGCAGGTTGAAAAGCGACTGGCTTAAGAAGCACTGCCGACAATCGATTTCCACCCATTCCAGAGGGCTTTGCAGGAGTGATTTTAGAAGCAAATAGTCGCAATACTGATGATCGCGAGAGGCCAACCAGCACAGAATTTCACTTCTGCACTGAGAGTTAAGACGAGAGGAGCAGAGAATTGAACGTCGGTCTCGAACGAGTCCCTTGAAACTTAAGTAAGAGAGCCGTTCCACCACTGCCATTGCGCAGCTTACACAGTGAGGATGATTTTAAATTTTGGCTCCACATTTTAAACTATGTACACCGGCTGCTTGCGGGCCGCGCTTACGTAGAGAAACGTAGGCAGTAAACTTGAGTACGTAAAGAAGTTCAATTGACTTCTGAAAATTCGGAGCTGTTCATTTGGGAAGGGCATAACTCCAGGCTACAGAAGGCTAGCAAGCTAGTACTTGACCAAGACAAGCTCTTAACAAATAATGATAATCATGACAAAAATCTTTTCAGTCGCTTGAAAATTGACGGAATGGCGGCCAGTTGAAATTATTCGGAAAACTCGAAAAAGGCGAGATGGTCTTTTTTGGCCAACACTGTATTCTTCTTGCCAAAGTCGTACAGAAATATACCACCTAGAGATATGCACAGACACCCTTATTAGCAGCTATTATACAGTATAGATAAAAAAAATGTCCCACCGCTTTTTTGGCATTCACTCAAACGTTTCGTTCTCAGTCACTTGTTTACCGATTTGGCTCAGATTTTCAGCAAAAATTAACAACATGGTTGGCTAAATATTCTGCAACCTTAGTGCAAAAATTCCGACTAATACTGGTTTTATGACGCGAAAACTAGGAACGAGGGTGGTTCACGCAAATATATTTGTACGGTAATACAAGGAGAACAGGCCTGAAACTTGCAGGAATGATTGGTGTTGCTATTGGGCATAACATACTAAGCGGGCAGCCCTGTAGCTCAAAGGGCACTAAAATGGGGAATTTCAAAAACATGACTAAATATGACTTTTCTTCGTAAAACCCGCAAAATGACGGTTCTAAAGATTTTCGATTTTCAAAAAACGTTGCAGGTATGGTTTCTATGGTGTGGAACAGAGTTGAAATATCAGGTTCATTTATTTGTCAAACTTCCTGCTACAATCTGTGTTGATTAACAGCAGATTCATTCCAAAAGGTGCGGATTTCTTAACCATGGGATTTTAACTCATTCCTGCAAGTTTCAGGCCTGTACTCCTTGTATTACCGTAAAAAATATATTTGCGTGAACCACCCTCATTCCTAGTTTTTGCATAATAAAACCAGTATGAGTCGGAATTTTGGCACTAAACTTGCAGAATATTTAGCCAATCTTGTTGTAAATTTTTGCTGAAAATTTGAGCCAAATCGGTGAAGAAGTGACTGAGAACGAAACGTTTGAGTGAACGCCGAAAAAGCGATGGGACATTTTTTTATCTATACTGTATATACAATGTAATATACAGGGTGTGTCAAAAAAAAACAACCCAGCAGAATTTTTGCTGTAGCAACTTTAAATCTCAACCGATTTGAATGAATCCTGCTTTAAATGAAAGATAAATAAATTCTTGAACGACTGGTGTAGCTTTTATTAAGATGCGTTGCTTAGTTCCTGAGATAATTGCTTTCAAAATCAAAACAGAGATTTTGGCAGTGCACAACAGAGATTAAAACAAACCCAGCAGATTTTTTACTGTAGCAGCCGCAAATCTCAACCGATTTCAGTAAGTCCTATTTTATAGGACTTATAAATTAATTCTTGATAGTTTGGTGAAGCTTTTATTAAGATATGATGCTTGGTTCCTGAGATATTTGCACTCAAAGTCAATACAGATTTTGGCTATGAACAAGAGCAATTTTTATTATTCGGTTGCACTTCATAATAAAACCGATTCCTACTGCTCAGGGCTAACGTAACGAGGTTTTTCTGGTGCCACACATGCTTGGTTACTTCATTTGTAAAAGTCTTGTTGCCCCTCAGCAGTAGGAATCCGTTTTGTTGTGAAGTGCAACGGAATCACTCTTGTTCACTGCCAAAATCTCTGTTTTGAGTTTGAAGGAAAATATCTCAGGAACTAAGCATCGTATCTTAATAGGGCCTTCACCAGTCTTTCAAGAATTTATTTATCTTTCATTTAGCGTAGGATTCATTCAAATCGGTTGAGATTTGCGGTTGCTACAGCAAAAACTCTGCTGGGTTGTTTTTTTTGACACACCCTGTATATAGTAAATAAATATAGTATATAGTATGTATAAATTCAAGTAAAATCCTTGGCTCTTCAGCAGCTAATAGATAATACAAGCAGCAACTCTTGGGATTATAATACAGGGTGTGCCAAAAAAAACAACCCAGCAGATTTTTCGCTGTAGCAACCGCAAATGTCAACCGATTTGAATGAATCCTCTTTTAAATGAAAGCTAAATAAATTCTTGAAAGACTGGCGTAACGTTTATTAAGACAGCCTGCTTAGTTCCTGAGATATTTGTCCTCAAATTCAAAACAGAGATTTTGGCAATAAACAAGAGTGATAAAGAACAAACCAGCAGATTTTTTACTTTTCCAACCATGAATCTCAACCGATTTGAATGAATCCTTTTTTGAATGAAAGACTGATAAATTCTTCAAAGATTGGTGTAATATTTATTGAGATTCACATTTTAGTTCTTGAGATATTTGCCTTCTAAGCCGAAACAGATTTTGGCAAAGAACCAGAGCGATTCCGTTGCATTTCATAATAAAGCAGATTCCTACTGCTGGGGCTAATGATACTTTAGTGCTGAAGCAAACCGAGTTTCTGTGTCACCAGTTAAGCCTCGAATAGCCCTTTAGCAGTAGCAGGAATCCGTTTTATTACAAAGTGCAGAATAATAAAAAATCCCTCTTGTTCACTGCCAAAATCACTGTTTTGACTTTGAGAGCCAATATCTCAGGAACTAAGCAGAGTACATTAATGAAAATTTCAGCAGTCTTTTAAGGATTTATTTATCTTTCATCTAAAAAAGGATTCATTCAAATCGGTTGAGATTTGCTGTTGCTACAGCGAAAAATCTGCTGGGTTGTTTTTTTGGCACACCCTGTACTGTATATAATCCCAAGAGTTGCTGCTTGTATTATCTATTAGCTGCTGAAGAGCCAAGGACTTTACTTGAATTTGAGCCAAAGACAACACGGATGGAAAAGACCGTTGGGCATTCGCAGAACGCTGTGGAAGGATGTGGTGAGGGAAGATCGAAGGACGATTACAAGAACTCAAACATTCGAGAAAGTATGGAGAACAGCGCTACAGAAGAACGAGTAGCTCCATGCCAGGCCCCAGTGTCAAGAGCAGAAGTCAAAGTCAAGTTAGTATAGCAGAGCGAGTTCCTTGGTTGTCTAAGCTTTCATAACTCTTGTCGTGTTAGCTGTACCCTACTGCGCTAGCCGTCCTGACTGTGGACAACTACGTACGTAGGTCATTTCAATTGTGCGAGCCGAGAGAGCCTGGCGGATAAATAATTAAAGAAGCATGCACTTATGTATGTGAACTGGCGTCATAAGAGAAAGCCTTCCTCTCCTCGACAAACTAATCCCTCTCTCTCTGGTGCGCCTAATAAACATGTTTTGCGCGACGGCAGCGTTGTTCCTCTTAATAAGCCAAGTAGCACAGGGAACACCGATTTTGTTCGACCGGACCGATGCGCTGCAACGACAACAACTAAACCGGATCGCGTGCGAGGTGGTGCACCAGAGGATGACGCAGAGACGAGCGCTCGGTTGGCAAATTCGGTGCGGAAGACTTTGCCAGGAATTGATAGAGAAGTATGCGTGCAAATGAATAGAACTGACTTTGGAGTCAATGAAATAAAACTGCGTGAAGAAGCTGTAATGTCTTCACTTTTCTGTTCGTTGCTCCGCCTATTCCTCTACTTTTCTTCGTCGCTCTTGGCTTGATACTGCTAGTTTTCTATTTCAAGCAATGCTGACACTTTATTAAGCCTTCGCAATCAACTAATGGTGCATGCGTTATACGTACTGTTGTTTGTGTATACACATACACATTTACCATACACAAAAATACACATTGTTTTTTTCAATGTGTGTACACATACACATACACATGCACATTGAAAATTCCGATACACATTACCATACACAAACAGTACTCAAAATGTGTATTTTTGTGTATGTGTATTTGATCAGCAAAACTCGTTAAAATTTCGAACAGAAACGTAAAATTTCTATGTTTTTGCTGCAGTAATAAACAGTAGATATGCTCATAAAGCCTTCAAATGGCCAAAGTAACTCGATTTCAAAGCTATCCAAGGCTTCAAGCAGCCGACATTGAGAGATTTGATTTTACTAGCATTTCTGACTAAAAATCTACCAAAAAAATTGCATTTTCAGTACAATACACACACACAAATATACACAAAAATACACATTGTTTTGTTGAATGTGTATACACAAATTACCATACACATTTGAAGATAATGTGTATACACATACACATACACAAACAGAAAATCCAATACCAAACAACAGTAGTTATACGCATTTAAGCATATCATGACGCAAAGTACTGCGTTGTATTTCAGAACGCGTACACGCACACTTAAACGCATTAGGAATTCGTAACGAATATTATTAGTACGCATTCCGCCAACTAGGGATGTGAGGTGTGTTTTTTCCGGTGTCTTTTTCCGGTTTTTTTTTCTTCGAAAAAACGGGTTTTTTCTAAGGGTCAGAAAAAACATAAATCGCGGAAAAAACTCAAACTGAAATAGCTAGTTTCTGTCATTTTTCAGTTAAAAAATGGACTTTTGCAATGTATAATAATTGGCCAGACTGACTCAGTTAGAAAAACAACAGAAAAGACCACATTTGGTTATCTAAAACAAAAAGGCAAACTGCTGTAAGAAAATTTGCATATGGCGTTTTTTTGTTGATAGAGCCTGTCAGCGACTGTTCCACACCTGTTCGCGATTTATCTCGATGTAAGACGTGTTTTTATGTTGTGAAAAGACTCAGGAAGGCACTAGAAAGCGTTGGCAATCGTAAAGCCAGGCTAGGGTATACAGAACTTGAGCTGGAGTTTTTTCCGCGATTTTGGAAATAAAACCGAAAAAAAACGGGCCGAGGTTTTTCTCGGAAAAATATCCATCCCTGCTGCCAAGTATTTTTGCGTAATATCTATTGGGTCTGAGAAACAGCTGCATTTCTGAATGTCTTCAGAAAATTAGTTGAATTTCTTATACCAATTTGTCATTTTTCTTGTAGCTAGTGTGAAGGTTAACCAAACATTTTCTGGTGCATTTTAAAGCTTGAGCTAAGCTATGCAAGGGAAGGAAATGGGGGACAAATTTATTGAGCTTTTAGTCGATCCGATTACCTGTAAGTATCTACTGTAGTTCTTCGAATTTCAAATTGTAAAGTAAAACTAGGTAAAATAGAGTTCCCAGAAACTAGGTAAAATAATGCTAGGTCAGTAATTTTCCCGAAAATAATCTAGGTAATACAGGTTACCTAAGTACAGTCCCGCTCTCAAAGTGCAATTGTATCCAATTGGAGTCTATGCAATCTGTGTAAACTTGGAGGTATTCGAACCTTAAATTTCCAAGTGAGAGCCGTTACTTGGACAAACTTGTAAGGGCCGTCGTCCAAATAGCCGCTTTCTTGATGTCAAGATCTAGACTAGTCCGGGGTTAAAAAATAAGTTCAGGTTCAAGTCAAGTCCAACATCGAAATTTCAGGTTCAAGTCCAGGTTCAAGTCCATCATCTAAAAAACCTGGAAAATAGGTTCAGGTTCAAGTCCACTGATAATTTCAAGAATTGTTGAAATTTTGCACTGCTGGCAACTTTTCTGAGCTATATAAGCCTGTCTACTAGTAATGAAAGACGAAAACCACATTTTATGGGGCAGTAGTTTCGTTTTCTCGCATATTCAGTTTGAAAAATAGGTGTAAAAACAAGAAACCATGAAAATGTTGTGCAATCCAACCACAAATTTGACAAATTTTCCCTAAATTTTCACTCAAATTTTGAACCTATTGAGTGAGTCCAGTAAAACGAAACAGGTTCAAGTCCGGCTGAAATAAAATAGGTTCAGGTTCAGGTTCAAGTCCACAGATTTCAGGTTAAAAACCAATTAATAAGTCCAGGTTCAAGTCGGACTTGCCAACAGTAGTCTAGATCTTGACGACAAGATCTAGCTTCTAGAGGGCTAGAAATGTGAGTCGGTCAAGATCTTGACCTGCTTATTATTCCGTTTTTGTCGGATGGAGGGGCCGCCTGGCGCTCTGGCGCGGCTACACGTCTCTTCCTCGCGGACAGTTCCTCGCGCGATTTTTCCGCGCCGACTTTTCTTCGCGCGACTTTTCCTAGCTACGACCTTTCCTCGTAGGAATAAATGTGCTGAGCGTACAGTATGTTCCTATCGAGCCTAACGCAGGCAGAGGACAACGGAAGACATCTACCAGTGGATGCTGGTCAAGCTTAATTGTCTCTGCACGAGAAAGTGGGCCAAAAGCTTCATTTCGTGGGGCATGAAAATATTCAAAATTAGTTTAGGTCCATATAGATAGATATGACTACTAGATTCATTTTTCTTCAAAAACAACGAATTTGAAGTCCGCTTTCGCCTACCTAGTGTAGTAAGCCCAATACGGAGCCCTTTACCCCCCCAGAGTATGGCAATTTTGTTCTTCTGTGTTTTGAAACTTAGATATCGTAACATGTGTAAAAAGGCACGCTGAATTTCGTGGTGTTACGCGTTTTTTTCGAAAAACTTTGAAAATTGCATTTTTTCGCGTTTTGAATTTGTCAAAGCTGAAAAAACGCCAATTTTTGTCGTAGGAAACGTCGATTAACACGCTTAAAAAATCTCGGCAGAAAATTGTTGAGAGATGGCAGAGTTTAATAACTTCGTTTATGAAGGTGAAGCAATTCGGGAATTCAGGGCATACAGCCTTGGCGCTGGGTGCGTTTTCAATCGTCGTCAATCAACCCTACCGTCTGGAAGTCAATAGATGCTCTCCGCAAGTGCCAACAATCAACTGACACGTACGTACATACATCGCAAAGCTCACTGCTGGTCATGCCTCTCGCAAACCCCGTGTACGCTATGAGCGCATCAACAAGCGTTTGTCTCTGATTGTCCTCGATTATCGCAACCGCCGCTTGCACGACTATTTGAGGCGAGGGGGATCGCTCATAACTTTTCGCTGTAATATACAATACAATGTCTTGAATGAATGTGGTTATTCGGCTGTAGATAGCAGTTGAAACGTTGTTATAGCGTACTGTACAAAACAGATAAAACCTTTTTATTCCTACGAGGAAAAGTCGCGCGAGGAAAAGTCGCAGCTAGGAAAAGTCGCGTGAGGAAAAGTCGGCGAGGAACTGTCGGCGAGGAAAAGACGTGATACCCTCTGGCGCTCATTAGTATTCTGTTTTTATGTATGTATGTATGTATGTAAACGTTTATTCAGGAAAACCTGAACCCGGACGTAAAACTGCCAAGGCAGGAAAACAACGCCCATTGACTAGACACGCACTGTACTACACTACATCCTACAATAAGTAACGTCTAATGTCAAGCAATGAAACGCACACTACGAATTCAGGCGACTTAACAAATCGGATAAACTCAGCTAGGCTACCAGTAACAATGTGATCTTCTAAAGTATTCCAGATCTTAGCAATAGAACACAAAAATGCCTTCATAGAACGCAGGTGCCTATAGCGAGGTACTAAAACAGCAAGAGAGTGGACACTACGTAGATTACAGCCGTTTCTCATAACTATCTGCCTGTCAGGTAACAGTCTAACACCATGTACATACTTGTAAAACAAAACAACTTGACGTTCAAGCACAAAGCGATTAATCGATTTCCACTGCAACTTATCTAACATTTCGAGGTAGGAAAGATTGTAGCGGTTCAAACTTAATTTTGCGGCATAACACTGGACGCGCTCAATGCGCACACGATCAGCAACGTTCGTAGGATAAGAGACAGCACATGCGTACAAGAGAGATGGCTTCACTACCTGAGTATAGACCGTACGAATAACGTGACAAAAGCGGTGCTTCACTACTCGCCTGAGTGCACCCAGTGCCGACTTGGCAGCTGCAACCTTAGAGGTGGTGTGGGCAGCGAAGCTAAGTCTAGCATCCAGACGCACTCCTAAGTATACTACTTCAGTAGCACTTTCAACTTCTAAGTCACCAATGAGAAGAGGCGGTTCAAATTTCAGATGGTCACAATTAACAGTAGGAGCAACTGAGAAAAACATACACTTTGTCTTTTGAACATTTAGATTCAGACCAAGCTCAGAAAAGGAATCGGCTATTAATTGCACATCCCGCCTAACAGCCATCTCAGATTCACCTGAAGTTACGGGAGCGATGTAAGCCAGATCGTCAGCATATCCGATGAGTCGAGCATTCGGTGACAGTTGTGTGCAGAGAACTGAGTTGATATAGGCCACAAACAGAACTGGAGATAGAATTCCACCTTGCGGGGTGCCACTGAGAACGTGCCGCTCGGTTGACAGTTGACCATCCACCCGCACTTGTTGCGTTCGACCATACAGAAATGACTTCAGTAGCGCAATGAGGAAGTCAGGCACAGCAAAATGGGTCTGAAGACAAGTCAGCAGTCGGGCAAATGGTACGGTGTCAAAAGCCGCAGAAATATCGTAGAAAACACCGCAGACCCTCGTTTTGCCCATTTCTTTGCAGAGTTCAAAACCGTCAACAACAGATTTTTCGAAATAAATCAGTGCGTCCTCTGTAGAGCGGCCTTGCTGGAACCCAAACTGAGCAGAAGCGAGAGTTAGGTAGGGCAGCAAGAGTTTGAGGATATGACGCTCAAACAGCTTTGACAGTACAGGTAGGAGACTGATAGGTCTAAAATCAGCAGGAGTTGTTGCAGAGGATTTTTTCGGCACTGGAACAACAATCGCTCGTTTCCATGCAGTAGGAAACTGGGCAGTGGCAATACAGCGATTGATCAGGGACGCAACTGGCTGCGCTAGATCGAGTGCCGCTTCTCGAATCAGTCTTGCAGGAATATTGTCCGCACCACAAGCTTTGCGAACATCCAGAAGAGACAACTCACTGTACACAACTTCTGCCTCACAGAGCCAGTCTGGTGACAGTTCAGCCGGCGCCGCTGTGATGGGGACTGGACCGTCTAATCTGTTCCACTTTGAGTCGTAATAGCTTGCCAGCGCCTCCGCCTTTTCCTCTGCTTCAGTCACAGTAGTGTTCGACACATTCAGTGGCGGTATTTGTTTCGGGGACCCCTTAGTCAGAGTTCGTATACCATGCCAGAATTTTCTGGGGTCGTGCGCGCAGTCAAACAATGCACTGTAGTATGCCAGCTTTGCTAACCGAACTGCTTTTTCAGCTCTCTTTTTCAGGTGCCGCGCTTTACGAGACAGAGCTACGTTAACGGGAGACCTTTGGGCAGCACGTGATGCGGCATCCTTACGCCGAATAAGTTGCAGCAGAGATTTCGACAACCAAGGCTTTGTTGGATCGACTGTAATAGTCTTTAACGGGACGTGGTCGGTGGCAGCTCTAATAACTGCAGCGTTCAGTTGTTGTACAGCGACGTCTACTGTAGCAGAATCACAGACAACGCTCTCGAGCTCAGCTTCGTGCAAAGTCTGTCGGTAGAGGTCCCAGTTGGCTCTGCTCCACAGCCACACTTTACGAGTGACTCGTACAGGTTTAGGTGCAATAAAAGGTATGTGCACCCAGATCGAGCGATGGTAGGACTCAAGCGGGGCACCAAGACCCCAGGCGGACTGAGACCATCCGGTAGGAACAAGGAAGTGGTCCAGGGCAGTTGCAGAGGCCGGGCGTCCACGCCTAGGTGGCAAAACATGTGTCGGCTCGTTAACAAGTTGAACCAGTCCGTAGGCAGCACAAAAGTCAGAATACTCGGCAGATCTCTGAAGAGCACAAACGTTTGTATCACCAGCTATTAGAAGTCGCTGGCGTTGAGGGCCGAGGTCAACCATAAATTCGGACAGAAGGTCCAAAAAGTCTGAAAGCCTCTGCGCAGGAGGACGATAGACAGATGCGAGCACATACGTAGCACCGGTTCGTGGGCGCACTTCTGCTGCTACAAGTTCAAGTCCAGGCGGGACAGCGCGCTTTAGTTGACGTGGTGCCGCCTCTGATCGAATGTACAGGCCCACTCCTCCGCCATGCAACGTTCGGTCTTTGCGCAGCAATGTATAGCCAGGAATCTCGAATTCACTGCTACACACAGACTTGTCCACTTTGATTTCCTGTACAGCAAATGCTAGTGGGTTGTAAGCAGTAACAGATGCGCACAAGTCGTCAAACCTTGTACGAAGGCCATTTATATTGGCAGACTGTACGAGTGCTTTGCGATGAGGGGCAGCAGGTATGGCAAACGTATCGTCGATCAATAAATTAACCACAGGCATAGTGGTACCTGGCCGGGCCGGGCCGCTGTGAGAGGTCAAAGGGCTGACACACAGTAAATGCAGCACGCAGTAAAGGTGGCAGCAAAGAGCAATAGCCACAGTCAGCAGAAAACACCAGCGTTGATTCATCGATATCTGCCGATTTGAGCCATATTTTCTTAAAATTTCGAACAGGCAGTTGGGACAAGTGGTAAGGCAATTAGTGACGTTAAGAGTTTCCAGCGATTTGGATGATTATGACGAGAACCAAATAAAGAAAGGGTCCGCTCCTGCCGCCAGCAACGGAGCCAACCGTCCGGCACGCGCACAGGCCTCAGACTCTGATAATCCCAGATTTGAGAACTGCCGTTAAGGCCGGTTCACAATGCAGCGGTCACAAGGCACTTGGAGGCTGCTTCGAAAACAGTTGCGGTCACTTGAAATTAAGCCGTCCGCTGGCTTCGGCTAGTGTAAGTGCTATAATACCAGAATAGTGCTGACGACCCACAAATGCGTAATAAGGTGCCACAATTGAGCTTCCGCTCTAAGGTAAACAAATGTGGCTTCTCTGCGTCTCAACCCCCTTAATTTCTGGCCACTAATTGCGAATATTTATTTACCCGCAATTACCACAATATAGTCCTGCCGTTTTTATCGGCAAAACTTTTATATTAGAAGGCAGGCCAGCTGAAATGGCTTGTGTTTGCCGCAATTATTTGCGCCAATTAGCTGTAAAACTTTTAGACTGGCAAGTCAAACACGCCGTTTGTTTCCGCGTTAGTCGAAAACAACAGACTCACCTCTCCATCGGAGGAGGAGGGGTAACATGTACGTAGGTAGGTGGGAGCTACCTAAACACCTAAGCTGCAATGTATTCACGCATGTTTGTGCTCAGACAAACAGAGACAGCCGCTACAGGGAGCGAGTATGAACGGGTCAACAGTGTTGACTCAACAACACGTCCGAGCGACAAAACTCGAGAAAATGTTCTTCAATAAATTGAACAGCTCTTGCGGGCGGCCTTTTCTGCTGATTGTTCAGTGGTAATAATGTCTGAATAGTATTTTAGTGCAAAAACAACTGTTGTGCAGTATGTATAGTGCCCGGCAGAAATGTCGGCCAAATATGAAGATCTCCTTTAGCCGAAACGAAAGCCTAAAATTATGTCATATGTTGGTAGTTGTTTTCTTTCTTGATTCAAACTTCTTGCGGTACAACTATTTTTCCATTTTTTCATATTATTAGGGTGAGCACCCTTGCGTAGATTAGTGTTTCCAAATACAGTCATAATTTGCCAATTTTTCGTTCAAAATGCGACGGTGTGCCGTGGTTTGGTCGAAGGGCTTAATGGATAGCTAATTTATCTCTGTGCTCTTGCGGAGATGTAGCCGCCAATCGGTTCGAGTCGAGTGCTACAATTGATTTAGTAAGTAGGTCATTTTTCATTTTTTCCTTTTTTGGTCTTTTCTTCAAAGATCTTTGAAAGTATACAGTCTGGCACTTAACGCCGTTTATGGTACTGGCACCTAGGCAAGCTTTTAACGGTAGTTCCTGGGGTAATCGGCCGCTAATTAAAAAAAATCCCGCGGTGTGAAATTGCGTAATCTGACATCCCAGTAGTAGGGATGGGACCGGTATAAAAATACCGTATACCATATAGTATACCGTATATAATTTTCGATACCGTATATTACCGTATACCGTATAGTATGCTGCAAACGCTTTAAAACATCCCGTGTATGGATAGCTCGGCAAGTTCTGGTCAAAAACATAAATTCATTTTTGTGGTAGGCCTTTCCTGTGAAAAATACATTTTTGATTGTGATATTTTTGTCTACCTACTATTAGTACTGTCTGTTTATTTAAAGATTTGAATCTGAACCGACAATATATTGAATTTATTTTGAATTATGCCTATTGTAAATATTAACTGTATTTTGGTTGGACAGATTTGCTTCACTTCAAGTTAGCTCCTACTACTGTTGTTTGCGTATACGCAATACGCATACACAATACGCAAAAATACGCATTTTTATCCGAATGCGTATACGCATACGCATATGCATTTACATCTGGATACGCAATACGCATACGCATTTTTGATCGCATTTGAGTATTTTTGCGTATGCGTATTTACTATGCTGGGAGCCTTGAAAATAGCAGTTTTATGTGTGTTTTGGCAATGTCAAATGTAAAAAACAAAGCTATTTTACATTTAACTACGAAAAACAGGCTAATAACCCACACATCCAGTGATTTTCTGTCTTTTCTAAAAAAGTTGAATATACAGGGTCCACCAAAAAAAAGCGACCCAGCAGATTTTTTGCTGTAGCAACCGAAAATCTCAACCGATTTAAATGAATCCTCTTTTAAATGAAAGATAAATAAATTCTTAAAAGATTGATATAACCTTTATTAAGATAGCCTGCTTAGTTCCTGAGATATTTGTCCTTAAAGTCAAAACAGAAATTTTGGCAATGACCAAGAGTGATAAAGAATAACCCAGCAGATTTTTTACTTTTGCAACCATGAATCTCAATCTACTGCTGCTAATTTGCGGTTGCTACAGCGAAAAATCTGCTGGGTTGTTTTTTTTTGGCGGACCCTGTATATATGCTTAATTTTAACATTGGAAACAGTATTTTCAGGCCTAAAATTCGACTACGATTCTATACGCAATACGCATACGCAATACGCAAAAATACGCATTTATTTTTGAATGCGTATACGCATACGCATACGCATTTTTAGCAGTATGCGTATACGCATACGCATACGCACACGCAAACGGAATTTTTGATATTAAACAACAGTAGCTCCTACCAACAAACCATACTGATATATCAGTATGCCATCATGTCATCATACTATTCATCATGAGATGGTCCACTACTATTCATCATTTTGAAGACTTTTGCAAGATATTCTGATGAAGCAATTATTTTATTGTTCATCAAATGCATTGGAATGGTCCAGCACTTCAACTTGACAAATAGGTCTTTTTACTACACGGCAATTCTGAACAATTCCTGATTAACTGTCACGGCGAGCCCAGTCAGTTTATGTGTCTGTGGCACGTTTCTTTTTCGGTTGAACTAAGGAAAATTGGCATAAAAGTTTGTTGAAGAATCATTATTTAATTGTTCCTCAATTTCAGTGGTGAATAATTTCTTCAATTCATCATCTTTTGAAGAATTGTAATCGTAAAACGTGAATAACTATTCATCAAAAACAATTCATCAGGCAAAAACGAACCATTGATGAATTTTGCGGTTTGTTGGAAAGAGGTAGTAAAATGCTATACCAAAAATACGTTGATTTTATTCAAAAGCAAAAGTGCAGCTTTCGCAACATTTTACAAGTACGTACTTGTAATATCACATTTTCCATTTCTAGGAAGCGAAAAAACTGCCATAAAGGTAGATTTTTGTGTTTTTCTAACAGATAACATGGCTTACATACAATACAAAACCAAAAAACTGAAAATGACATGAATTTACTGCAAAAATCTTGCTGATTCAGTTTTAACAACTATACGGTATTATACGTATAGCCAAAAATACCGTATAATACCGTATACCGGTCCCATCCCTATTCCCTACCCAGTAGTTGGTATGTCCCATCCCGGTGCGTAGTTGGTATATCCCACCCAAAGTGGTCCGTATAGACCATGTCAAAGGCGTACGGTACCGAAGTGGCCCAAACGCGGTATAGCCCCGTGCTTCGTCTATCTACGATTCTGCAGTTAAAACAGCATTGTTTGTTACTAATGGTGATCAGGCAAGATAAGGAAATATTTGAGTGGGGGATTTGAAGCATTTTGAAATAGCAATGGATTGGTACGCACTGCGCATGCGAAAGCTGTCGGTTTAGAAATGCTCAAACAGCACCCGTTTGAATTTCGATCGTTAGAGGTCCAAAAATTGGCCGAAAACGGCAGGCAAGCCAACTTTGAGGTAGCTCCGGTTCTAGGAGGTGTTTTTCTACAAGTATAAGCCCATCGGTTTCGTACATGGCCTAGTTTATGCTCGTGAAATTTCAGCCGGATCGGTGAGACGAACTTCCTTGCCCCCAACCCATAGCAAGTTACCTTTCTCGCGAAATGCATGTCAATAAAGATTCTGCTTCACGAGGTTATAACTCTTACGGGCAGACCGTGCAACAATTGGTGCACGCGACAATTTTTCATCACGCAAAGCTGATCAGCTTCGCACGGGTTCATCACGCAAAGCTGATCAGCTTCGCAAAATTTACACCTCGATCAGCTTCGCATTTGCGTTATGCGGCCAGCGCAGCCATCATAACTGGTAGCGTTGCGCATTAGCTGGTATTTAAAGTGGCGGCCAGTAAAAAAATGCGTGATGAAAAACCTCATCACGCACCTGCGTGATGACTCTTTCCATCACGCAGTGTTTTCATCGGACAATTTTTTTCAGCTTCGCACGGGTTCATCACGCATTTTCCCGGCCAAAAATTCGAATTGGCTCATCGGACATTTGACGGCCCTGCGCGAGAGGGATAAAGCCAAAAAATTGCAAATCAAGTAACTGAGACTGCTATTGTAGTGGGGTCCGCCAAACAACAGAGACCGAACTAGATAGGGCAATAAGTTTTGCTGGTTCATAGTCATCTCCCATTACACGCAAGGCGATTCGGTATGAGCCCTAGGGTGAGCAAAAGCAACAAACGTGACGTGATGTGACGATTACGTGGGAATGACGTTTTTGCGCCTGGTGAGTAATTAACGACGTTTATAGCGAAATTTTTATTTAAACTATACTTTCTGGCATTAAAAACTGTAAAAAGTATTTTTCCGACCTGATTTCTATCCTTTCAGGGTGTTCCAATCAAGTCCTCATCTTGTGCTATTTTTTGCTTGTACTAATTTTAAATTTTTGCCTACCACAATTGTACTATTTTGAGGGATATACTTACTGCTCCCCGACGGTGTGGCCTGTGTATCTCCGGATCAATATTTACCCAATATTTACCTGGACGGATTAATTTACCAGAAATCGAACAAAATTTACCCGGCCCGTTAGATTTATTTACCGATCGCCAGAGGTCTTACCAAACAGTAAAAAACGCCGGAACAGCAAAAATTCCTGTTATTTCTGAAAATTGTGACTGACTCGTTAGATGTACTGGCAGTAAACGTGTTTTTCAGTGTTTGTTGTTTTATGTTATGCTATAGGCGTTATCAGATGCTAACTGCGCTCAATACCAACAGTGTCCGCCTTCCACCGTAGTAAGGCAGTGCGCTCTCCTCCTGATCCGGGAATGCACTCTAAATTCAGCAACGTTTCTTTGCTTTTATAACTGGTTGCTTGCTGTATTGGGTCGGTCTGTCCGTTCATTTCAACATTTAAACCCTATCCCAGTGTGGCACTTACTGTCTGTCTGTCTGTCTCAGTTCGGCAATCTTCTTTTGCTGTATAAACCCTTTCGAAATCACCACAGTTCTTTTTGGGGAGAATCGATACAGTACAGAGGAACAGTAAAGCTCAACGTTTGTGTTTGTCTTTTTTGTGTTCTCCGTGTGTTGGCACATTTGTGTGATTATCTGTGCTGTTTAGCGACTGCGGATATTTCTGTAGTACAAGTGTCACCTCACTCTTTATATTCGTGCTTTACGCTTGATTCTTAATTCGTGCCTGTAGTAAAAATGCATATATTTAGCTTCTAGTTTTCGTGTCCGTTACAAGTTGAGAGCTGTCATGATGTTCTGTGATTTGATACCTGTTTTTCTTTATTGAAATTTGCTCTTGACCGGTAAATAGAGAATACAATAACGCCTAGACGGTCTTTCTTGGTAATGCATAGTATGTTCTTGAATAAAATGCGGTTTCGCACTAATTTAGACCCTAAATAGAGATATTGCACACGGTTTTGAGGCGTTTGAGTTTGAGTAGAGGCTTGGTTGGAACCGCCTTCGTCACAGGCAGATCAAACAGTCTTAACTGACATCCAGCCATGTGGGTCTTTGCTTAGTAATAAAACCTTTTTTGCGGATAGAGTTGTTCACGACTCGTGGCCTGTCGCCGACAGATACAAGCAAACAGCAAGAGTTACCATTGTGAAACCAACACGCGTTGCACATTAAAACTGGTTCTGCTCTCATAGGTTAATCCCATTCTTCGGTTTCCGACGTCAGGTCATGTGTATGTGCATACAAAAGACTCTGTTTCACTTCATAGCATTGCAGAAGTTGAAACGATCTAAAATTGTACTTGGACCACTTTGGTACAGAGCGCCTAAACAATGGGCGACTTTGATCGGGAGATACCAACGAAGCACCCTCCCCGACGAGGCAATTAAATTAATTAATTAGGGTAATATGGATTCGGACCCCCGGACCCCCGGACCCCCACCGAATTCGGACCCCCAGCCTGGTACGGATAAATGGTTCTTAAGATTCGGAACCCCACCTAGGCCGTAGTTTAAATTTCACGAAATTTTATTTGGAAAATTATGGGGCACATTTGGACACCTCGGTACGCGGACCATTCCCCCCATCCACCGAGCACCCTAACTTTAGGCCTCAGTTTCAAGCTGCAATTCAAGTTTCTTCCGGTACCAATTTTCACTTTATTTCTTCTATTTTAGTGCATGATCTCTGCTGTTCTTCCGGTACCAATTTTCACTTTATTTCTCCTATTTTAGTGTATGATCTCTGCTGTTCTTCCGGTACCAATTTTCACTTTATTTCTCCTATTTTAGTGTATGATCTCTGCTGTTCTTCCGGTACCAATTTTCACTTCATTTCTCCTATTTTAGTGTGTGATCTCTTCTGATCTTCCGGTACCGATTTTCACTTTACTTCTTCTATTTTAGTGTATGATCTGTGCTAGTGCGTCTGGTCGCAAATTCTCTCTGGTAGTTTGGAGTACTGGCGCAACTCTGTTCGGGCACTTTATACTTGATTCGATATTGCCGTATGGTGTGATTACATATTTCCTTGTGTAGCGTAAGTACGATAAATCTTTTTAAATACTTCGTTATTATTGGTCTACCTACATGCGCGCGTACTACTGTTTCTAAGTAAATTAATTTGAAATATAATTTAATTATAATTTACTTGTATTAGTAAATTTCTAAAAAAATTAATTGAAATTATACTTATAATTTACTTAAGGCAAAAATTCACTTTTAATATAATTTAAACTATAATTTACTTATATTAGTAAATTTCTAAAAAGTATAATTATAATTATAATTTACTTAGCAACAGTAGCGCGTACGAATATACTACTGTACTGTGGAACCAATGTGATGCTCCTTTCGAGCGAAAGAGATACAATGTAGTCTCGGTTACTGTGTTCAACAACGGCATTTCAATTCCCCCAATACTATCAGCAGGGTTCGGATTCGGTCAGGGGATTTAAAATTTGTCATGGGATTTTGGGACTTATAAGCGGAAATTGCGGTGCGTCACTACATAAGAACATGCATTCAGTAGGTTGTAGAAGCAGCAATGAAAGCGCATGTAATTCAGACCATATCAGTGCGTTTTAGAAGGGTAATTTTTCAAAAATTTTCTCGCCCTGGTTGGACGGCCCAACCAACCTCTTCAAACTACTAAACCTGTTAGTTCTGTGGTCAGAATGCCTTTCTTACGCGTTTTTGAAGGTTGATTTTTTTAGAAAATTTTAGCCCTGGTTGGGCGGCCGAACCAAACCTCTTCAAACTACTAAAACTGTTAGTTGTATGCTCAGACTGCCTTTCAAACGCAGTTTTCAAAATTTCCTCGCATCTGGTTGGGCAGGCAAAATCGGGGGCATGTCAGGGGATTTTGGATCAACAGATTGCCACGACCCTGACTATGATGAGTTTTTTAGATTCATATATACAGTAGTAGCTCCTTCGCTAGTAAAGATTTCTAGCACAATTTTTATTCAGATTTGATGTACTTTCAGTGGAGCTCAGCGACAGTGTGAAGAAGTCAGTTTTTTGCTCTCCTACCTGCCGTATGGCATTTTTCATTATATTTAAATTATTTTTATCTGAGAAATACTTTGTTGGACTCAATTTTTTGTGCAAATTTATTTGTTCACTGTAATGCTCAATGTTGACCTTCCGCTTTAACTGTTACGCAGCTTTTTTTACTCACCACCAAGTCAAGCATTTTTGACAATCGTTTAGCCGATGCTTAATTTATTTCTATGACGTGCAGTTTGCTGGGAAATACGTTACGCAAAGTCATTACATAATGATTATGTGAACGAATTTACGCATTACAGTAATTTATAAAATCAGAGCTTAAAGAAACCGATTGCCGGCTCAATCCCACCTGGCAAGGCAAACTGCCATATTAAATTTTACCCTAAAGGATGATCCTAACTCTGATCCTGCACCCAGCTAAGCCTGAACCTAAGCATCAGCTTGAAACTGAGCCCTAAAGTTAGGGTGGTCGGCGGATGGGGGGAATGGTCCGAGTACCGACGTGTCCAAATGTGCCCCGAAATTTGCAAACAAAATTTCGGGGAATTTAAACTACGGTCCCGGGGTGGGGTTCCGAATCCACAAACCGTTGTTTCCGTACCAGGCTGGGGGTCCGAATTCGGTGGGGGTCCGGGGGTCCGAATCCATATTACCTTAATTAGTCTGAGTGTAGCATCGAGTAATTAGTGGTTGACGTGTAAAATAATAATAATCTGGCGATAAAGAGCAGTCGTTTGATTCCAAGCTCGGTCGTCTTTGTTACAAATTTGGGGAGCTCCCCAAACTTTTCGTCAATTCTTTTTAATTTTAGTTTTTTGTTATGTTTGTAGGTACTGCCTGCTGCTCGCTCAATCCAGTCGGTGTAATGCCGTTGCTGTATAGACCTAGGCGACTTTCTCTTGTAAAAGTGTGTGTAGGTGAGTGTTTAGACGAGAACCAGCGTTAGAGGAGAGCAGGCTTGGCTGAAAGGCCCCGACCTGTGTAACTTCTGAGTAATAAATACAAAACAAAACAAGGCACGGAAAGAAAAGGTGGAGCTTCATTCTTCAAGCGAGATACGTCAGAAGAAACCGGTTTTCAATTTGCTTTGCGATGCGATGGATGGAGAAAGATATTAAATAAGGTCTATGCTAAGAAGAATAAGAAATGGTAAGCAACATAAGGAAACAAACAAGTTTAAGATGCATTTTGCGAGAAAGTCAGCTTTGGTGCCGAAGAGAGGGGGCAAGCAGGGTCATCTCACGGATCTGGTTGCAAAGGCGTTTCAAGCCAATTTTAGACTAAAAAATAGTGATTTCTGAGCCAGTTTGTTAGTACCGGAGCCACTACTAGTACTTGTATGTATTTTTGGGTCGGGACCATTAACCTGTCTGTGTGGGCGGAGTGAGGGAATTTGGCCTTTCCAGTACGAGGTAACCCCATAGCCCCTAGTACATGTATGGTATGAATGTATGTATGTATGTATGTTTACTGCATTATTAAAAACACCCGACACCACTTAAAGCAGCCACTGGGTAAAGCAGTCAAAATAAGAACAGTCATATAAAACTGGACAAAGATAAAGTTTGGCACAAATTACTAAAAGGCGCAGACTCTAAGCATCGAGTGAAGGCGTTGAGTGCGAGCTGAGGGGCGATTGGTTCGAATGAGTTCCAGATCCGTGTGGCAGTGGGGTAAAACGTTGCACCCGTGGCAGCGCCTAGAAAACGGGCCGGCTCGACGTGGTGGGAGTGGTTTAACCGCACACTGCGTCTATTTTCTGTTCGTAAAACAATAGCATTTTCAGGACAGTAACGGAAAGGTTTATTACAACGCACATGAACACCGGACAAACCAGTAAAGAACCCATAAAGGGCCACATGCGAGGCAATCACCGGGGTCGAACCCCTACTATGTGTCTAACGCTGGGTGCATGGGTTTGTTCCGGTTTCCTCCGTTCCGGTTTCCTCCGTTCCGGTTTCCTCCATTCCGGTTTCCTCCGTTCCGGTTTCCTCCATTAATTTTCCGGTTTCCTCCGTTTTGAAATTTTACTGTTTCGGTGCATATCTATTTCAGAAATTGAATTTTGAAGGTACTAACTATAAAATTAAACAATAATAAACTGTATTAACGCAAGACTGGGGTTTTTTTTTCAGAAATTGCAGCAGTTATGCGGCACTTTGTCGCTTTCGCTTGTTTGTTGGCCTCTTGGTTGAATAATTGACAACGATTAAACAGCGATTGGCTGCGGCTACACTACACTAATCTGTTCGCAGCCAGAGCACCTGTGTGAACTGTGTGGTGAGTGTGTTGAACTGCCTGTTCACATGCTCGTAGACTTTATTTCGACGCTCCTGTAGGTTTCCGGCGGTGAACTGCGCGGCCATGACATGCTTTGCTCGTCGATCATCTTGCTGAGGAATCGGTAGAAGTTTGGTTGGCACTGCCTAATCAGCTTCTTCCAACCTAGAAATACTTTTCTCTCAACTCATTTTCTCAAAAAAACAACAGCAGTCTTTTGGCGAGTGTCTAATCGTTGTCAATTATTCAACTAAGAGGGCAACAAACAAGCGAAAGGTAACATAGCTGACTGCCAACCCTCTATGTTCTTGTTAGTTCTTCCCAAAGTGCACAATTCGACCCCGTCAGATATGAGGATATCCGGCTTAATTATCCTTTGTTTTGATAGGTCACCTTGCCTTAAGGTGGGTTCAGACAGTCAGTCGGCGTCCGCAGCGCGGCAACTCGGGAAATCGACCCCAATTTGAGTACGCCACGACGCGATTTACAATCTTTTATGGCCGCCAAGGGTTTCCGACCAATTAAACAGTGCGCTGAGCATGCGGCACCTTTACTAGTGTCAGAGTCGGGTCGGCCTGAGGGCATCCGCGGCCAATCGCCATTTAATCGTCGTCAATTATGCAACTGAGGGCAACAAACAAGTGAAAGCGACAAAGTGCCGCATAACTGCTGAAATTTCTAAAATAACCCAACGTTAATACAGTTAATTATTATTCAAATCTTGCGTTAATACAGTTTATTATTATTTAATTTTATAGTTAGTGACTTCAAAATTGAATTTCTGAAATAGATATGCACCAAAAAAGTAAAATTTCAAAACGGAGGAAACCGGAAAATTAACGGAGGAAACCGGAACGGAGGAAACCGGAATGGAGGAAAACGGAATGGAGGAAACCGGAACGGAGGAAACCGGAACACGCCGGGTGCATGGCAGGCAAGGTTGCTACCAATACACCACAGACGCAGACAAAGTACATACCTATAAAACAGTTTGACTCTCATTTGCGCAGCAACGAGCCAAAGTGGTTTCAGCTTAGCACCAGACAGTTGACTATAGTTGTCTAACAAAGTATCGTAACTAGAGTTGTAGTCATTACAATTGCTTTGCACGTAAAACCGTTGCACTTTCTCGAACGCTTGACAACAATAGGCTAACTTACATGCACTACATAACTAATTGCTCTAGACGAAAAGAACAGCGGAGAGGAAGGAGGAGGGCGAGGAGCCATGCGAGTGTCTGCCGGAAGTGAAACGGGAAGACCTGGACTTTTACGAACAGCTGAGTACGGGCGGATACGGCTCCGTCTACCGAGCGCTCTGGAAGTCCAGACGGAAAATTGTGGCCGTCAAACGGCTGTTCGTACTGGAGAAAGAGGTAGACATTTTCTACTGACTCATTGATTCATTCATACATGTAACCGGGGTCTGCCCCCCCCCCGACTTGGGCCAGACACTCCCCCGAGACGATTTTCCCGACCCCCTCCGATTTTTCTGGCACGTAATTTTTGGAGCAAATTTTTGCGATTTTTTTTTACAATTTCAGACACGAACATTTCCAAAATCGCCTGCAAAACAGCACTTTCTAGCCGTATTTCAGGCCAAATTAGCGATTTTTAACAAAAAAATTTCAATTTTTGAGTGCCCAACCCCCCTCCCAAAATTTTGGCTCAGACCCCCCACCCAACCCCCCTCCCCCTTCGGCGGATGACCTGTTACATGTATGGATTGATTAGATAGAACGAAGAGCAGGTATTCCATATTGAGACTGTCAATGGGTTTTCTGTTGGCGTTGCATCAAAGTTTCATTCTTTAGGCCAACATACTGGCGTCGATTCGACATCGCAACATCATTCGCTTTTATGGAGTCTGCACTACCCATCCCGATTTTTGTATTGTCACAGGTAACCTACCTATGTTGGCGCGTCCGAACACTCCACTTTTTTGTTCGTCTGCAGTGTGAGCAAATCCGCACGCGAACACAAAAATGCGAACACGAGTCTAGTGTTCAGGACGAAACGTAAACGAGGCTCGGTTTGAAAATACCGAGTTAACGAGTTTGTGTAAATTATCCTGAAATAGCTTGTAAAGATTGCATATAAAACAGTTCTTTTACTTATCTACTGCTCTCTGACTTCTACTGTTATTTTACTATAGTATAGTAAAACAAAAATTAGTAATACTAGTGGTATTTTACTAGTGGTAAAATAATAGTAAAAAGTAAAATTAAGAGCCAACAGTAAAGTAAAAATTAAATTAAATTAACAAAGGCCATCAATAGTAAAATGATAATTTTACTACTATTTTACCAGTTTTTGGTGAACTCCAGCCAAATTCTTGATCAATTTTGCAATAAAATATGTGTTTTCGCACTTTCGTTAGTTGAATTTCGCACAGTTTTGTCTCTAAATTCTTAAGAACCACATGTCATGATCAAATTTAGCAACTATTTATCACCAATATTAATTATACATAAGATCTTGGTATCTTTGATGCAAAATTGCCCCTAATGACTAGTAAAATCATAGTAAAATAGTAGTAAAATTAGTAAAATTATTAGTAAAACAAAAATTAGTAAAATCGAAGCTGCTTGGTAGTAAAACAAAAATAAAAATTAAATTGAACACCTGAATTTGTAGTAAATTTAGTAAATAGTAAAATAAAAATCCAATAGTAAAATAACAGTACTGACTTCACTAACAAAGGTTAACATTCAAAATGCAAGAAAATCAGACTGTTCGTAAGAAAGAACAACTGTTCTGCTTTCCTACTCAAAATCCGGTTACGTTTGTGATCGTAAACTGAGAACTTTTACTGAGAACACTTGTGGCAGGAAGAGAAAGAATTGTGCACCTGTTGCCCACTAACACTCTTTCTGCGCTGTTCGTTTACATTGTACTAACATGTTGTCTTGCTTGGGTGACAAAATAAATAAATAAAATAAAAAAATAAAGATATTTGCGAGCCATCTGGGCTAGCACCGGGCAATCGAACCGAGTTGACTCCCCAATACGTTTAGTTTTAATCTTTTGAATAATAGTAGAGGCGCTAAGAACAACAAAAAGAAAACAGGAAAGAATGAAAATCAACAGTAAGCTATGAAAATCATCGCTATTTGCAGTAGTCGTTATGATTCTCAGTAAGACTTGGTATTTCAAACTCGTTTACATCACTAAACAAAACATTATATTGGTCCTTTTAGAGGGACTAAGTCGATTTATACTTTAAACGTCTAAAATAGCTTTCAGAATTTGCCGAGAAAGGTTCACTTTACCATTACTTAGCCAGTGCTCAAAATCCCGACCTCAGGTTTGAACAGATATTGGCGTGGGCGGTCGATATTGCTCAGGGTAAGCTGCACATAGCTCCAGAAGTCTTTCTTGTCTAGTCGGTCTGTACATTTAGGCGTGCATTACTTACACGAGTGCGCTCCGATTCCCTTACTGCACCGAGACCTCAAGTCCAAAAACGTTGTGATCTGCAGAGACGATGTATGCAAGCTATGCGACTTCGGAACTTCCAAGCCAATCACCAAAACTACCAGCCAAGTTACTATGGCCGGAACTGTGCCGTGGATGTCGTAAGTGTTGATATCCGACTCTCTTTATACAGTTTTGAAGCCAAATTAGAGGGGTGCAACTTCTAAAAAGCTTCGAACGCCTGAAGTGCGTTTTGGCCACGTTTTATTCAATATGAAGGCTTTGCCTTAAATGTCAGCAGAAAATCCAAATTCGGTTGCCAAATTTAAGCGAGTTTTACAGTCAGACACTTAACGGGTTTATGGTGCCGGTACCTAGCTAGGGTAGTGGTATATGGTTATATGGTACCCGACTTTCGGCGACTGTGATGGTACCTGCACCGTATATGTTACCCATACCCATGGCCATGGGTGCCGGTACCATATATGCTGACGGTACCATGTATGCTACCACTACCATGTATGGTACGAAATCTGAACAGAGTGGTACCATATGGTACCACCACAAGCCTCGAATGTGGGGGTACCATATATGGTGCCGGTACCTTATGGTACCACCACAGGCCTCGAACGTGTTGTGGGCATGGGCAAGTTGGATAGGTTTGTGCCCAGTTCCGACGTTCCCAGTTCCGACTTTTCCCAGTTCCGACTTTCCCAGTTCCGACTATCCTGAACCTAACCTCTAAGTCTAAGCCTGCATCTAACCCCAAAGCCTAAGCCTGAACCTAACCCCTAAGCTCTAAGTCTAAGCCTAAGCCTGAACTAAGCTTAAGCCTAAGCCTGAACCTCACCCCTAAGCCTAAGCCTGAAACAAAGTCTAAGCCTGAACCTAAGCCTAAGCCTGAACAATACCCCTAAGCCTAAGCCTGAAACTAACCCCTAAGTCTAAGGCTCCTAAGTCTAAGCCTGAACCTAACCTAAGCTCTAAGTCTAACCCTAAGCCTGAACCTAACCCCTAAGCCTAAGCATGAACCTAAGCCTAGCCTACTCATTGAGCATTA
Organism: Sabatieria punctata; assembly: GCA_030248155.1. Lineage (NCBI taxonomy): Eukaryota > Metazoa > Nematoda > Chromadorea > Araeolaimida > Comesomatidae > Sabatieria > Sabatieria punctata. The sequence goes on from JASANB010001761.1 coordinate 26,564, forward strand.
CGTAGCTACATATTCTCGAATATTTTACCAGAGTCTTGTCTGTATAAAGTATAGTGAATGTTATTGTAAAGTCGGAACTGGGAACATCGGAACTGGGAAAGTCGGAACTGGGAAATGTCGGAACTGGGAAAAGTCGGAACTGGGAAAGTCGGAACTGGGAACATCGGAACTGGGAAAGTCGGAATTGGGAAAGTCGGAACTGGGAACACGCCGTTGGATAGTCCCCATATTATGGTACCCCTACCTTCGCGTTGGTACCGGTGCCATATATGGTACCACTCCGTCCAGATTTCGTACCATATGGTACCACTGCCCTAGGTACCGGCACCTTATGGTGTTGGAAGGTGCCGGTACCATAAACGGCGTTAAGTGCCTGACTGTTTTAAACCAAAGTTTAATCATTTCAGGGACAGTGTTTTTTAGAACCCAAACCCTTTCCTTCCCTTGTACATCTTGTACGATTTCAGCCCAGAAATGATTAGTCAGCGGGAGAAAATCACAGGAGCAACGGACGTCTGGAGCTATGCTGTAGTTCTGTGGGAGCTGCTCACAAGAGAAGTGCCTTTTAAGGATCTAAACGAATTTCGAATCGCCACCATGATCGTTGATCAGGGCGTCAAACTAACCATACCCGAATCCTGCCCGCAAGTGCTGAAAAGGTACATCTATCTAGCGGTAGAGAATTTAGCAGCATACGGACTCAAGATCCGTTTTACAGTCTGATAAGTGATTGTTGGGAAACTGTGCCGGATAAGCGGCCCGACTTTTCCGAGATTCTCCGACGACTGATTCGCATGCGTGGCGATAGAGGCTTTTGTTTGGCGGCTGAGAAGTTCTTACGACACAAACAAAAATGGAGAGACCAAATCACAGCTCAAATGACGCAATTGAAGGTTGGAGAATAACACCACGATTGTGTTCTCAGTTTTAGAAAGTCAATTGCAGCCCTATAAATAGTAGTGTTGCTTTGACTTTGTAAGGCTAGTCACAATTTTGGTGTTATTCTGGCTGCCCGGTCATTAACACTCTGGTGCACCGCTGTATGCAAATTTTAGGCGCGTGAGCAAGAACTAAATTCCAAAGAGCAACAGTTGCAAGAACGGGAGCAACTGGTGCGCGCGCTGGAAAGAGAGGCGTTGCGGAAGCATAACAGACAGCTGCAACGGACCAATGAGCAGACGGCGCTGAACGACGTCAACCAATGGGACGAGGAGGCGGTCGGCAATTGGCTGATCGGCCTGAATCTGGATATCGACCAGACCACGCTCTCTGTGTTGCTCAGTTTAATCCATCAACGACACATAAACGGACAGCGCTTGCTAATGATGACAGAACTGGATTTCGACAGGATGGGTAAGAGATGTAGTGGCGTGGCTTAATTACGTTTCTTAATTAATTGGTAATGTTTATAGATTTTTCGCCCCGGCATCAGGCCATCATTACGTCGGAATTGGCTAAACTCCGCTGGCTCGGCAGCTTTCCGAAATTGGCCGATACAGTGGAAAACAAGAAGGACAGAAGTCCGAAGAGTGAGGTATAATAAAAATTTTCACACCTTTTTTATTTTTTGTTTTTTATTGCACTGGCTGGCTGGTTGACTTTGTTGGTTTTTCTGTCGGAGGTGGCAGTTGAAAGTTCAATTAACTACGCTGCTAAATGCTACTCACTATTGGTGTTTGGTATTGGCTCGGGGTGCCCTGCACCCCCTGTTGCATGTATGGTAGTCTTTAGACGCTGAATTTCAGTTTATTTAATCGGGCTGTTGCATGCTGTCAGAAACCCGTTGTGATCGTGTTTCACTTCAGAAATCGATGATTGTTGTTTCTGGTTTTAGTTGATTCTAGTTCTAGCCCAAACACACTCCACCAATCCAAACAACCCAATGAATACCCCCAAACACCGAACTCATTAGAGATATTTTAGAGACAGTTTAGGGACACTACAAAAACGCGAAAAATCGCAAAATATCGGAATTTTGGCTGAAATACAGCTAAAAGGACAGGCGATTTCGCCAATTTAGTGTCCCTAAAGTGTCTCTAAAGTCTTTCTAAAATGTCCCTAAGGTGTCCTTAGAGTGTTCCTAATCATACATGTAACAGGGGGGTCTGCCCCCACCCGACTGAGGCGAAGGTAGGGGTACCATGGTACCACCACAGGCTCCAAACGTGAGGGTACCATATATGGTGCCACTAGCCGCGTCGTTGGCTCAGTGGGTAGCTCGCTGCCTCTGGGTCACGGCGGCCCCTGCATCCCTAGCGGTTGTAGTGGTTCATCCTCTCGGCGCGGCAAGTTTCTTGCTGCAAAGAGTTGGTCGTCGGCACAACGCTCCACCCAGGCCACCGAAAACTGGTTACAGTGAGTAGGTAAAATGGGAACCAACTGGATCTGCCGTTGCACCGAAAGCCGCTCCAAAAAGCATGCCGCGTTGGAGGGAAGATCAACGACGTCAGGAGCTGTCTGAGAGACCAGCAATAAGGCTGATACCGGTTTAGTGCCACTGGCCGGGGCGGCCGTTGGGAGCTGTCAGCACCATGACGTCACCACGCCAGGCACTCTCTTAGTACCTGGCGCCCAACAGCATGGCTTGAGTGGCTTGGCAGTGAAAGAAGGGCAAACGTCCGAGATGACGAATCACGGGGAAGCGAAATGGACCTCGAGTCTGATCGCAGGCCGTAAGGCCCCCCGCACATCGGATCGGATCGGATCGGATGGTGCCACTACCCTACACACGTAGGTACCGGTACCATAAGCGGCGTTAAGTTCATGACTGTACTATAGTATACAGAGAGTGTTGCAGGAACGCAAATTAGATCTGATCCTCTCTGCAGCGGTCTACACGCGTCGCACTCGGTTCGGCGAATTCCGCTGGAAGTTGCTGGTCGATTCCGACTGGGAAGACGACCGATCGAGCGAGATTTTCGACGATCTCCACCAGGCCAACCAACTGGTTCACTCGATCACTGTCTGCGTGCCCGGACGGGTAATCTTCTTTTCATACATGTAACAACAGGACTCTGCCCCACTCCCGACGTAGGCCAGACCCCCCGAGACGATTTTTCTGGCAAGTGTATAAAAGCACTTTTTTGTTGTATTTCAGCCCAAATTAGCGATTTTAAGCCGAAAATTTGCGATTTTTTAATTTTTGAGCGTTTTTCGTGCCCAAACATCCTCCCAACATTTTGGCTCGCACCCCCTGCCCCCAACCTCCTTCGACAGATGACCTGTTACATACATGTATGCTTCTTTTGCTTTCCTATTATTTTGGGTTGCACTTGGCCGGTCAGGTCTGGGGGTCTGCCCCCCACCCACCCGACTTAGGCCAGACGCCCCCCCCCCTCCGATTTTTCTGGCAAGTAAATTTTTGAGCAAATTTTTGCAATTTTTAACTATTTCAGACACAAAAATTGCCAAAATCGCCTGCAAAGCAGCACTTTTTAGCTGTATTTCAGCCCAAAAATTGTGATTTTTTCGATTTTGAGCGTTTTTTGGTGCCGTACGTACCCCCCTCCAAAAAATTTTGGCTCAGACCCCCCCAACCCCCCTCCCCCATCGGCGGATGACCTGTTACATGTATGCCACCGAACTCTAAATTTAGTGACTGACAGCAGTGGCACCCGGGTGGCAGAACTAGGAAAACGGATTGAATCGGTTGTAGGAACCAATTAAAAGGAGTGCTCCGTTCACGCTGCCGATGTGGCTGACCGCTACACCCAGTACCACCAGAATGACGGTTCAAATTGTGGTCAATTACACCGACCGAGTGTCGAAACCACGTAACACCAGATTCTCGGCTGCTGTCAGCAGCTATTCGGTCACTCAGGTTAGAGACACGACCTTTGTATTGTGTGCATAGGCCCCTCTGAATATTTCACGCTGTTTAAACGGCAGGGTTGGTGTCGGTCGGGGGATTTAAAATTTGTTTGTTTGTTTGTTTGTTTGTTTATGAGTTCCACTGTCCTTTCGGACAGCTCAGGACACCCCTCGCTCTTTTCAGAACTCTTAAATGGGGTAGCCCTGTCTTATTTATCAGAATGGGTATTTATCAGGGTCTTGCCTGCCAGGGGAAATTTTGGACGTCGCTTCATAGAAATTTGCATTTATTGGATGTGCATAGAAGCAGCAATAAAATGTGTCAATACCAGTGCGTTTTCGTTAGAGCTGATTTTGTCAAAATTTTCTCGCCCTGGTTGGGCAATGGCCCAGCCATAGCTCTTGGAACTACTAAAACTGTTAGTTCTATGATCAGAATTCCTTTCAAACGCGTACTTAGACTAATTTTTACGGATTTTTCTCGTCCTCGCAGGGCGGTTACAAGCCACAGCAGGTGTACACATACATAGCACGAACTTTTGAAAGCGTTTGGGGATTTTGGATCGCCACAGCGACACCAACCCTGACCGGATTATTTATACCATATAAATGCGGACTTATTCCTGCCTTGTAAATCGGAACAAAATTGGCCATGAAAAATCGGTGGGACTGTCCCGTTCTGCGTCGGGGCCTTTTAGCCTTTGCACAGTCAGGCACTTAACGCCGTTTATGGTACCGACGCCATATACGTACCGGTACTTAGGGTAGTGGTACCATAATGGTGGCCCGACTGTGGTGGTACCTTAAGGTACGCTGAGCAGAGTGGTACCATGGTGCCACCACAGTGGTCAGTAGTAAGGGGCGGCTGGCTGGGGGCTGCAGTGACGTCACAGACGTCGCTGCCTCTCCCAGCCGTCTCGAGATAAGCTGCGCCGGCTAGAGACTCCGCCCCTTATGACTCAGCCCCGCCCCCAAGCGGTAGATTAGAATAGTAAGGGCTATGTATTTCGGTCAGATTTGGGTGACGCAAACGGCCACTCCACTTCTGCCACTCAAACTCTCCAGCTTTTTACTTCATATGTACATTGTTAGACAACTTGCTACTGCTTTTTGCTCATCGCTAAACCGTGCCAGACAGCGGATATGTTGTGAAAACGGCAATGTTGTTTAGCGCCAGCTGCAGCCAACTTTTTTGCTTCTAGAGATAAGCGGTGGCCGACTGAACTGTTTGTAAACCAATCCCTATTGCGGTTTTATTAACACCAACACAAAGAGGTCGCAGTGGGCCAGTGGGCGGCCGATATTTTAAAACAGCTTCCACTCAAGTCAAATATCTTAATTTGCCAGCTGATCTATCTGCGCCAAGTTGGGGCTTCAGTTTAAAAAACTGAATTTGTACTTTTTGGCGCGAAATTCAAACTTTCAGAATTGGAAGCTTTGGTCAATACTTTTGGGGGCCAACTAATAAATAAATTAATGTGTTGTTTAGTTGTTCTCTGGTTTTTCTAATCCGCCATGGCTGTTTGAGTCAGATTTGTTATAATCAATAAGTAAAATAATAAGTACAACAGCTAAAAATAAACGTGAAAATAATTAATAATTGAAAAGAACTTATAAAAATAAACAAATCCAAAAAGAAACATGTTTAGAATCGGCGCCCAGATATGAGAGAACATTATCTGCCAGAGCATTGGCTGTCAATTGGTGAAAAAACCCTGAGGATTTCGAGATTCAAATTCCCGACCCTAGGATTCAGAAAATCTCACAAAGATTATCGATCTTCCGTCGATCTTCGCGATCTTTTACAGAGATTTCACCGGTATTGCGCTATTTCCCTATAGTTTGGCCAGCTGTACGAGTACATGTTGACTATATCGTAGCCAGATAACACCAAGATTACTGAAATCGCACTGAGGATTGCCAAGGCTTGAGTTTAAAAAACTGAATTTGTACGTTTTGGCGCGAAATTCAAACTTTCAGAATTGGAAACTTTGGTCAATACTTGGGGACCAACTAATAAATAAATTAGTGTGTTCAGTTGTTCTCTGGTTTTTCTCTTCCCCCAATGGCTGTTTGAGTCAGATTAGCTATACATATAATAAATAATAATTAAAAGTACAATAACTAAAAAACAAACGTGAAAATAATAAAAATAATTGAAAAGAAAATACAAAAATAAGAAATACAAGAAGAAACATGTTTAGAATCGGCGCCCAGACATGAGAGAACATTATTTGACAGAGCATTGGCTGCCAATTCATGAAAAACCCTCAGGATTTCGAGATTCAAATTCTCGACTCTAGGATTAACAAAATCTCACAAAGATTGTCGATCTTCCATCGATCTTCTCGATCTTTTACAGAGATTTCACCGGTATTGCGCTATTTCCCTATAGTTTGGCCAGCTGTACGAGTACATGTTGACTATATCGTAGCCAGATAACACCAAGATTACTGAAGTCGCACTGAGGATTGCCAAGGCTTGAGTTTAAAAAACTGAATTTGTACGTTTTGGCGCGAAATTCAAACTTTCAGAATTGGAAACTTTGGTCAATACTTGGGGACCAACTAATAAATAAATTAGTGTGTTCAGTTGTTCTCTGGTTTTTCTCTTCCCCCAATGGCTGTTTGACGATTAGCTATACATATAATAAATAATAATTAAAAGTACAATAACTAAAAAACAAACGTGAAAATAATAAAAATAATTGAAAAGAAAATACAAAAATAAGAAATACAAGAAGAAACATGTTTAGAATCGGCGCCCAGACATGAGAGAACATTATTTGACAGAGCATTGGCTGCCAATTCATGAAAAACCCTCAGGATTTCGAGATTCAAATTCTCGACTCTAGGATTAACAAAATCTCACAAAGATTGTCGATCTTCCATCGATCTTCTCGATCTTTTACAGAGATTTCACCGGTATTGCGCTATTTCCCTATAGTTTGGGCAGCTGTACATATATATCGTTGGTGTACATGTTGTCTATATTGCACTATGCCTAATAATAACAACAAGATTACTGAAATTACACTGAGCATTGCCAATATTGTAATAAGATTGCCGGTATTGCACTATTAAATTTCACACAACGGTATATTTTGCTAACACTTTATGTAAACTCAGCTGGTTTATGTTTCAGTATAAAAACGCGGTTTTTGACAAATTGTTCATTGCAAGTGTTTGTCTTATCAAGAATGGGTGACAGTAAAATCGATTTGGCAGAACTCTTTGGAGAAGAGGAGAAAATCGACAAGTCTGAAAAAGAAATGGACAAGGAGAAAATGCCCAAACCAAAAAGAAAACGAAAGCAGCCAACAAGGTCCAACACTAAGAAACGGTCGAAAATCGAGAAAACCAAGAATGAGGTGGGAACGAAACTGTTGGATCAGACAGCTGTTGAAAAACCGGAGACAGAAAAGGACAGTGAGGAAGAAGCCCGTTGCTGCTGTGCGATCTACATTTATGTATGAATAAAATTCTTTTACTTGTCAGACTGTTGTTAAGATCACTTTGCTCAGATCGCGCCGGTATTTCCCTAAATGTTGAATTTCCCGCGAAAACGTTGCTGGAATTTTGCCAATCAATCAAAAGTTCAGTCAATATCTTCTTCAGCTTGTTCTTCTTCATTCTGCTCTTCTTCAATTTGCGCTTCTTCAGATTCTTCATCACTAGCCTGTTCTTCATCGACAAACGCTTGCTCAATTAGATTTTTATTCTCGCGAATAAACTTTTTCACCAGAAACTTGCGTTCATCCCAAGCTTTCTCAATCGCCTCATCCTCATCGAGATCTTTTTCCATATAGTTGTTAGAAGTATTCAAGATAGCAGTGTATACCTCATCTTCGTCTTGGAAATATGTCGCAAACTTCAGTTTTTCCTGAAGTGTCTTTTGCAGCTGGTCCAAAAACTCGCTGAACAATGGTTCCTTCAGTAGTCCTTCATAACTTTTTAAATTCATGTTGTCAAAAGTTTCTCTAAGCAAAAATACCCAGTACTTCTCTCCTTTATCGGGCTCTGACTGGTCAGACTCTGATTCAATAGACTCCGATTTGTCAGATTCTGTTTGTTGGCTTTCAAACTCTTCATCGGCTGGAATCATTTCGTGTTGAAGTCTTTCATGACGGCGACGGTTTGATGCAGAAGATAGCTGAACACCACACGTAGGACAAATACATGGATCCATTTCAACGGCACTACAAATTAACTGTTGCAACCGCACAGCAAACCAATAACAGAACAAACTGACTGTTAGAGAAAATGTCTTGCTTTATATATGAAAATTAGAGGGGCTTTTGAGTGGGAAATTTTTACGTTTATCTTAACAGTACCTCATGTGCGAAGTTGTTTGGAGATTGATGACGTCATCAAAGTTTGTCTCAAGACCAACTGTTGAAAGTTACTTTTTGCCGAATTTTTCAGCTTCTGTTCATTGTTCACTGTGTACTGGTGAGAGATGGCGGCTCGTTTGTCTCTGCAACAGCTCTTGGATCGAGATGGAATGACTATGGAGGACTACGAAAAACGCTACTGTAAACTGTGCAAACGGACCTTCAACTCTAGCGGAAACCTCATCAACCACATGCAAGGTGGTGTTCACCGTCGCCGATGGAAACCAGCTTTAGACCTGGTGAAGAAGCAACAAAAGACCACACCGCCATCCAGTGAGAAGCGCACCTTGGTGACTCCTCAGATACCAAGAAAAACTCCACCTCCAACAAAATTACAAAAAAGTGAGCAGACAGAAAAAGAAGTCGATTCGAAACTGTCAGGAGATGTCCAAGCGCCCCGAGTTATACAACCTCTACTTTCCTACTCGGCCTACATGTGCGAACAGTGCTTCAAACTTTCCACTACCATGACGCCTCTGAAGATGAACGACAGAATGATCATGCAATTCCCTTTGTGTGACAGCTGCCTCGAGGTGAACAGGAAAATGAGAGATGTATACGCCAAGTGCTTGTTCAAAAAATGATTGAGCCATTGAATAAATTCACCAAAGCATAAACGGTGTTGAAAATAACTTTTGGCGGGAAATTTAAAATTTAGGGAAATACCGGCGCGATCTGAGCAAAGTGATCTTAACAACAGTCTGACAAGTAAAAGAATTTTATTCATACATAAATGTAGATCGCACAGCAGCAACGGGCTTCTTCCTCACTGTCCTTTTCTGTCTCCGGTTTTTCAACAGCTGTCTGATCCAACAGTTTCGTTCCCACCTCATTCTTGGTTTTCTCGATTTTCGACCGTTTCTTAGTGTTGGACCTTGTTGGCTGCTTTCGTTTTCTTTTTGGTTTGGGCATTTTCTCCTTGTCCATTTCTTTTTCAGACTTGTCGATTTTCTCCTCTTCTCCAAAGAGTTCTGCCAAATCGATTTTACTGTCACCCATTCTTGATAAGACAAACACTTGCAATGAACAATTTGTCAAAAACCGCGTTTTTATACTGAAACATAAACCAGCTGAGTTTACATAAAGTGTTAGCAAAATATACCGTTGTGTGAAATTTAATAGTGCAATACCGGCAATCTTATTACAATATTGGCAATGCTCAGTGTAATTTCAGTAATCTTGTTGTTATTATTAGGCATAGTGCAATATAGACAACATGTACACCAACGATATATATGTACAGCTGCCCAAACTATAGGGAAATAGCGCAATACCGGTGAAATCTCTGTAAAAGATCGAGAAGATCGATGGAAGATCGACAATCTTTGTGAGATTTTGTTAATCCTAGAGTCGAGAATTTGAATCTCGAAATCCTGAGGGTTTTTCATGAATTGGCAGCCAATGCTCTGTCAAATAATGTTCTCTCATGTCTGGGCGCCGATTCTAAACATGTTTCTTCTTGTATTTCTTATTTTTGTATTTTCTTTTCAATTATTTTTATTATTTTCACGTTTGTTTTTTAGTTATTGTACTTTTAATTATTATTTATTATATGTATAGCTAATCTGACTCAAACAGCCATTGGGGGAAGAGAAAAACCAGAGAACAACTGAACACACTAATTTATTTATTAGTTGGTCCCCAAGTATTGACCAAAGTTTCCAATTCTGAAAGTTTGAATTTCGCGCCAAAACGTACAAATTCAGTTTTTTAAACTCAAGCCTTGGCAATCCTCAGTGCGATTTCAGTAATCTTGGTGTTATCTGGCTACGATATAGTCAACATGTACTCGTACAGCTGGCCAAACTATAGGGAAATAGCGCAATACCGGTGAAATCTCTGTAAAAGATCGCGAAGATCGACGGAAGATCGATAATCTTTGTGAGATTTTCTGAATCCTAGGGTCGGGAATTTGAATCTCGAAATCCTCAGGGTTTTTTCACCAATTGACAGCCAATGCTCTGGCAGATAATGTTCTCTCATATCTGGGCGCCGATTCTAAACATGTTTCTTTTTGGATTTGTTTATTTTTATAAGTTCTTTTCAATTATTAATTATTTTCACGTTTATTTTTAGCTGTTGTACTTATTATTTTACTTATTGATTATAACAAATCTGACTCAAACAGCCATGGCGGATTAGAAAAACCAGAGAGCAACTAAACAACACATTAATTTATTTATTAGTTGGCCCCCAAAAGTATTGACCAAAGCTTCCAATTCTGAAAGTTTGAATTTCGCGCCAAAAAGTACAAATTCAGTTTTTTAAACTGAAGCCCCAACTTGGCGCAGATAGATCAGCTGGCAAATTAAGATATTTGACTTGAGTGGAAGCTGTTTTAAAATATCGGCCGCCCACTGGCCCACTGCGACCTCTTTGTGTTGGTGTTAATAAAACCGCAATAGGGATTGGTTTACAAACAGTTCAGTCGGCCACCGCTTATCTCTAGAAGCAAAAAAGTTGGCTGCAGCTGGCGCTAAACAACATTGCCGTTTTCACAACATATCCGCTGTCTGGCACGGTTTAGCGATGAGCAAAAAGCAGTAGCAAGTTGTCTAACAATGTACATATGAAGTAAAAAGCTGGAGAGTTTGAGTGGCAGAAGTGGAGTGGCCGTTTGCGTCACCCAAATCTGACCGAAATACATAGCCCTTACTATTCTAATCTACCGCTTGGGGGCGGGGCTGAGTCATAAGGGGCGGAGTCTCTAGCCGGCGCAGCTTATCTCGAGACGGCTGGGAGAGGCAGCGACGTCTGTGACGTCACTGCAGCCCCCAGCCAGCCGCCCCTTACTACTGTGGTCGTATGTGGTGGTACCATTCGTCGCCACTATGGTAAAACGAGCCAACTAACAGAAAGTTTAAATCGAGAAAATCGCCTTTTAATATTTGTTACATTTTCGTGAATTAGTACATAATTGGTGTGCACAGCATTCTGCATGTGTCAATTGTGTCACATTAAGTCAGCTAACAGGAAAAGCACAAAGCACTTGACTCATTTTACCAGGATCATCTTGTGATGTCCGTGCACTTGCCTCTGATTGCATGGCTGTATCTGCTGACACAGAGCTGATTTCGACTTCGTTCCTTCGCCAAAACGTTTTTAGGTGCTTTAGCTATAGTTTTTTGCACTTAACTCCATTTTTTCCAATTTGTCACTTGGCTCGTTTTACCATAGTGGAGTGGCGACGGTATATGGTGCCGGTACCATAAACGGCGTTAAGTGCCTGACTGGTGCAGGTAGAGAACCGGTTACATATGGTTGATATGGAACAGTCTCCCTAGCAGTGTGATACACTCTCGTTCTGCAACATGCTTTAAAGAGGCAGTCAGTCACCTAAATTGATCACGTTTTACTAACCGATAGGGCTGAGTTATAAACCAGCCTTGAGCTAACTCAGTCCTTCTTCCCTTGTTATTAAGATCTGCTCTGTAGAGTATTTGTGATACTGTATACTGTGCATTGTCTGGGAAGTAAACTTCTTCTTCTTCTTCTACATCAGTGACGGGTTGTTGATTCAGGTTCTGGTGGACAAACGTGTGCAACTGACGGTCAAACCACGAGTCTCGAGGCCTCTTGTGGAAAGTGCAAGTCATCCTAATGTGCAACAAGCTTTCGCTACCCCCACAGCATCGCCTAATAGCCCCTGGAAGGGCAACAGACGTCAGCCGCAACCCCCGGAAAGACCGGACATGCCTGGCTCGCCCACTAAGAAAAGTCAGTTTTATTAGTGCAATGGTTTTTGCTTTCTAACACTCTAAATAGGGTTGCGGAAGCGCTAATTAGGCTTTCAGCAGCCCTAAAGAGCATAATTTTGTTGAAGGCCAAAAGTTTTAATAAACTAATCACTTCTAGGTGAAATCTAAGGAATGATTTCTTAAGCAGTCGCTGTTAGGCTCAATGGAAAAGAAGTATTACGCAGGTTTCTAGATAAAATGTTGGCTGCTTCCAAAGAATTTACTCAAAATTGCATGTATGTACGTTAATGTTCCCATTTTTTGCCTCCGATCCGATCCGATTTGCGGGACGGGGGCCTTAAGGCCTACGATCAGACTCGAGGTCCATTTCGCTACCCCGTGATTCGTCATCTCTGACGTTGCCCTTCTTTCACTTCCAGCCACTCCTAGCCATGCTGCTGGGTGCCTGTCACCAGGAGTGCGGCCGGCGTGTCGATGCCATGATGCTGACAGCTCCCGACCGCCGCCGGTGCCCCATATGCCAGAGGGCTCCCAGCATAGTTGGTTTCTCAGACAGCTTCTGACACCGTAGGTCTTCTTCTCCAATGCGGCATGCTTTGTGGAGCGGCTTCGGTGCAATGGCAGACCCAGTTGGTTCCCATTTTACCTACTTGCTGTAACCAGCATTCGGTGGCCTGGGTGGAGCTTTATGCCGACGAGCAGCTCTTTGCGTCAAGAAACTTGCCGCGCCGAGAGGATGAGCGCACGACGTCGCGCACGGTGGCTTTGCGGCCTAAACCACTACACCAACTGTGCCGGTGTCGCGTACTAAATTAACCCCTTTGATTATATTATCCCCCCGGTTATTTTAGTACGGCCATTTTGCGTACTAGACTCACCCCCGGTTAATCTAGTACAGCTTTTTTGCCGTATTAGACTCACCCCCTGCGTGCAAGATTAACCCCCACACTTCTCTCAGTCAATAGAATTATTTTATGACATGCAATTGACACGCACAATTTGAATGAAGCCAGCTGTCATTGTTTAGGTCGTTTAGTAAGAGTCTTCTTCTGCGTCAGGAGCGCCATGGAAGCGTTTGAGTTCGTCTCCTCTGATGACTTGAAGAAGCTTGATCTTGCCACTTCCCTTGCTAACTGATTTGTGCAAGAGTGCTGTCCCTTCCAAACAGAACTTGTCAACCTTCTGACGTAGCGCTCGCTTTTGATCCTTAGTGTAACGGTCGGGGTACTCGTTTTCCCGAATATAATTCACCAACTGCTGATAAACTAACGTCTCCATCGTACGTACGCACTGACAGCACACAAGGCAAGCGACCCTTACAGAACTTAGTCCGCATTAAATTAGACTTCTTATCAGTGTACCAGTTACTAACCCTAACCTCAGGTACCTTGCGCTTTGTTTAATAGTAATTACTAAAGTCTGTTTTCCACAGGACCTATTGACGTGTGTTCAAAGGCCATGTCAAAGGTAATTCTCTCAGGCAGAGCGTAGTGTGGGGGTGATTCTAGTACGCGGGGGGATAAAAATTCACGGTCCAATAGCGTGCTAAGTTAACCCCCCGGTTAATCTAGCACGGGGGTGAATCTAGTACGTGACACCGGCACTTTTTGCCTCAATTTTCATATTGATTTTTGAAAAAAAAAATTTTTTTTTGAGCCTTCAAAAAAGCTTTTTTTAAATTGACCCCTAACAACTGTGCTAAACAGGGTTTTGGTCAGAGCCGAAATTAGGATGCGGAACTGCACTCTAGGTGCATACATGGGCCGGAAAAATGGGTTGGGGTAGTCAAAATCCGAAAACTTGGGGGTGGGCCTGCCGGTTTGGGGGGTCGCGGCGATTTTGATGGGTGGAGTCAGGAACAAAAGTCGGCTTCAGGTGAGTGTTGGGGGGGTCGAGCACAAGTTGGGGCGGTGGGCAACCCCCCGGACCCCCTCGGCCCATGTATGTTTAGGTGTATTCAGACATGGGGAAAGGGGACTGTGACGTGCCCCCTCACTCAAGAATGTTTGAAATGATTTTGTATAGAAAATTATGATAAAAGTATGCCTGGATTAGGTGTAAACATGCATGTAACAAACAACAGCGGTCCTCCGCCGATGGGGAGGGGTTTAGTTAGGGTTTGATCAGCGGGTTGGGTTCTAAAAGCGCTAGTTTTTGGCTCAAGTACAGCGCTTTTTCACAGGCGATTTTAGCAATTCTAGTGTTTGAAATTCTAAAAGAAAATCGTATAAAATTGCTCCAGAAAATTCAGGAGGGGGTCGGAAAAGTCGACTTGGGGGCCAGACCCCCTACCCCCCCTGTTACATGTAAGTTACCAACAGTAGCCCAAAACCCAGCTGCATGTACGGTTGGATAGAACTGACAACTTTCAGCTCATTCCAAGTCTCCCATGTGGTCGCACATAGCGGCCGGACTACTTAGACCGTCGCCGGTGCCGGTGCCCGAGTCGCGAAAGACCAGCGCACCCACACCCGAAAGTGAACCGTTCACTCCGGACTTCCGGAGAACGTTGCGTGCCACCTCCGATGGCCCTGTCCCTCAGCCGGAGCTGCACCTGGACGTTGGCACTGGTAGCTCGCTTTTTCTTCTTACAACCCACTACCTCTCTTTAGCCTTTCGCCTTTTTAATGAGCCCCTCGCATGACAGCACCGAATGTTATGAGTTTTCGTGCTGGGACCCTAACCGGGAAGACTTGTCATCGGTAAGAAGTGCGCCAAATTCAAATCACTCAAGTACTGGCACCTTCTACTGAACCTAAATCGTCTTCAGCCTCCAGGCCACCTCTGTCATTCGTTGAATTCCAGATCGTACCAGCACCACTTCGATCATCTAGCCCGCCACTCACATTCGGCCGATTCGGAGTGGAAGAAGGTAAAAGGTAAAACGATGGTAATCTGAAGCAAAATCGGCAGCTTCACCTTCCACTCCGAATCGGAAGATTCTCGGGATAGTGCTTTGGGATAGTCAACCTCTGCAATTCGCTGCCTTCCAGATCGTACCAGAACCACTTCGATCATCCAGCCCGCCCCTCACGATTCACATGTCGTTGATCTTCGCTGAAGTACTATCCCGAGAATCTTCCGATTCGGAGTGGAAGGTGAAGCTGCCGATTTTGCTTCAGCTTACCATCGTTTTACCTTTTACCTTCTTCCACTCCGAATCGGCCGAATGTGAGTGGTGGGCTAGATGATCGAAGTGGTGCTGGTACGATCTGGAATTCAGCGAATGACAGAGGTGGCCTGGAGGCTGAAGACGATTTAGGTTCAGTAGAAGGTGCCAGTACTTGAGTGATTTGAATGGTCGGCGGCTCAGGGGGGGGGACGGCCAGGTCTCCGTGCGTAGTTGCCTGTATATAGGTGCGAATTTTCGGTGGGAAATTTAAATTTTTACCCAAAAATTTTTGGCTAAAAATACGAAATTTTTGGTTAAAATTCAAAAATTTGCGGTAAAAATATAATTTTCGACAAAAGATTGCCAAAAAAAAAGCCACTTTGCTGACAGAAATATCGTCAAAAAATCGAAATTTTCCAGGAAAATTTGAAAAATTTTCGGATTTGGTGCGTGGTTGCCTGGAGGAAGGGTGCCTAGTTACGTAGTTGCCAAAATTGAGTTCTGTGGCTTAAAAACGCATCTGGAGGCTTTCTAGCAACGCTTGGTAGATTTTTATTTTCGTCTCCCTGAGCACCCCCATGCACATGTATGCTACCATATGGTACCCCCACGTTCGGCGACTGTGGTGCTACCATATGGTACGAAATCTGAACAGAGTGGTACCATACCGGTACCAATGCGAAGGTAGGGGCACGATATATGATACCGGTGCCATAAACGGCGTTAAGTGCCTGACTGAAATAGGCGTTTTTTAACTTCCCCTGAGACGATTTCCAGGTTTAGTATGGCGCATGTATGTTAGTGGTACCTTACCTTGGTTTGTATGTCATAGATACCTTTATAATACTACCAGTACCAGTAGACCGCTATCCCTACCTGGGTACCGGTGCCCTAATGGTACCACTAATAATATGAACAAATCAGTCAAACAGCTCCAATTACGAGAGTTTGAAAAGGAGAATTTGGCCGAAAATGCTGTTCTGTCGTCAAAAAAGCAGCGGTTTTTTAACGAAATGCTCAATAATACATGCAACAAAAATGAGCAAGCAAAATATTTTCGTGAAAACTGTGAAAAATCGCATCGGAATTGGAGAAGTGATCCGACATCTACTGTACTTGTTGTGCTATTGCATTCTTAATTTGTGACCGAAATTGGCTTTCTTTCAGTGGAAGAATCTCCAAAACTCCGAGTTACAATACCGGGAGCGCACGCACACATCCGACCGTACTTGGTAAGTAGTAGGCGCTCCTTGAAAACTTAAAAACAAGCCAGCAGATCTTTTACTGTAAACCTCCTCCGATTTGTATGAATCTGTTTCGGAGGACAGATTGGTCAATTCTTGAAAGATTGGTGAACTTT
The DNA here is from genome assembly GCA_030248155.1 of Sabatieria punctata. NCBI lineage: Eukaryota > Metazoa > Nematoda > Chromadorea > Araeolaimida > Comesomatidae > Sabatieria > Sabatieria punctata. The sequence goes on from JASANB010001761.1 coordinate 42,937, forward strand.
TTTTTATTAGGATAGTTGGTGAGATATTTTCCCCTTAAAGTCTAGGTAGAGAATTTGGCCAAGAACAAGAGCGGTTCGGTTGCACTTAGACCTATTTCCTTAGAGAATTTCAATTTGTTGTCTTCGTTTGTAGTCAATTTGTAGTCAGTAATTCGATATTTCTGGAATTTTAGCCGATTCAACAATCAGTCAGTAGCAATGCTTTGCATGCTAATTGTTATATTCTGTTAAAAAATTTCTATTTGCGATAGATATTTCTGGAAAGAAGTATACAGAATGCAATGTTTCATGAAATTCAGATGTAAATCATTTGGTATCTTTCTAAAGGTAGAATGACACAAATTTATGCAAGAAAAAAGCACGAACGAACGAATGTTCAAAAGTCAATGGTGTGGTCGCCGCCCTCTGAATTTTTTCTTGAGCAAAAGGCGTGAAAACAGGAGAAACGATCTTTCTAACGCTTGAAATCAAAAATATCCTCATTCTTGGTATGCTTTCGGTGGTGTGGTGAGCTTATCGCAAGCTCCAGACAGCTCAAAATGCCGACTAGGGGCTTACAGAAAAAATCTGAAAATGTCCAAGAAAAAATGACTACAAATGCGCAAATTTTGAAAGAGTAGTTTGTAGTCAATTTGTAGTCAGCCAAAATAATTTGTAGTCTTTTTGGTTAATTTGTAGTCGTGATGACGTCATAATCGCCGAGATATGTAGTTTGTAGTACTACGAATTAGGTCTAGTTGCAGTTCATAATAAAACAGATTGCTACTGCTGGAGCTAATGAGACTTTACTGATGCAGTAACCGAGCCTGTATGTCACCAGTAAAGCCTCGTTATACAGTCAGGCACTTAACGCCGTTTATGGTACCGGCACCATATATGGTACCGTCACCATATATGGTACCGTCACCATATATGGTACCGGCACCATATATGGTACCCCTACCCATGGCCATTGGTGCCGGTACCATATATGGTACCACCACCATATATGGTACGAAATCAGAACGGAGTGGTACCATATATGGTACCGGTACCGGAAAAACGCGAAGGTGGGGGTACCATATATGGTACCGGCACCTTATATGGTACCGTCACCATATGGTACCGGTACCATATATGGTACCACCACAGACCTCGAACGTGGGGGTACCATATATTGTGCCGGTATCATTATGGTACCACTACCTACGGTACCGGTACCATATGTGGTACCGGCACCTTATATGGTGTCGGTACCATAAACGGCGTTAAGTGCCTGACTGTTATATGAGTCATCATCAGCAGTAGGAATCTGTTTTATTATGAAGTACAACGGAATAATAAAAATCGCTGTTCTTCATGACTGAACTCTCTGTTTTGACAGAAATAAGTAGAGTAAATCAATAATAATTTCAGCAATCTCTTTAAGAACTAATTTGTCTTTCATTCAACAACGAATTCGTTCAAATCGGTTGGGATTTATGGTTGCTACAGTAAAAAATCTGCTTTGACAAACTCTGTAGATCATACATGTAACAGCTCCGGCCGACCTGGGGAAGGGGCTAGGGGGTTTTCCTCAGATGGGGCGTCGAGTGGGTTTCGCCCAGAGGGGGGTCCCAAATTTCAAAAAGCTCCAAAACGCCTAGAAATGCGTTTTTAGCACGTTTTTTTTCAGTAAGGACGCTAAAAATCGCTATTTTAAGCTGCCAAATAGCGTTTTAGAGCTAAAACAAGCAAAAAATGACAAAAGGGCTTCCAAAAACACCAATTTCTCTTAAAAATCAGCAGTGGAAACGCCAAATTCGGTTTCCAAAGGCTTTTCAAGCGAATTTTAGGCTAAAAATTAGTGATTTCTAGCCAGTTTGTTAGTACTGGAGCCACTACTGGTACTTGTATTATTTTTGGGTCGGGGGGGGGGGTCCCTTAACCTGTCTCGGGGGTGAGGGGGGTTGGCCTTTTCAGCTAGGGGGTAACCCCCAAAACCCCCTAGTACATGTAGAGTTGAAAGGGAAGAAGGGGTTGGGGTATGAGCCAAATTCTAGGGAGGGAGTTGGGCACTCAAAATCGCAGTTTTTCGGCTTAAACTCGTCAAAAAATCGCTAATTTGGGCTGTTTTACAGGCAATTTTAGCATCTGAAATTCTAAAAAATCGCAAAAACCTGCTCAAAATTGGACGTGGGCAGATCCCCGCACCCCTCTGTTTGGTCAGTTGGTAGTCTAAGCGTCTATATGGAAATTTCGGTCAGTACAGTCATGTCTCGTTAATCCGGCTATTCGCCTTCCGGACAAGATTAGGCCAGGTCCCAATTTTCCCCCATGTTATATGACTCGTTAATCCGGACAGAAGATTTGGGGTCCCAACTTCGAAATTTGTATGGTAAAGTGATTCGTTAATCCGGATTTGGTTAATTTGGACAAAATCCATGTGCATTTTTTCAATTCAGGTGTGAATTTTCAATTGGATAATGCTTTTCTTTGCGTCAGAACGTGATTACTTCTGCCTTTTTAGTAGCTATAATCAGCTGAAATAAGTTTTTGGGTCTTAATTAGGAGGTACAGCTGCAGAATCTGATATGCAACTATCAAAAAGTTGTCATTTAGACCTTTGACCTGAAAAACAGTGTTTTAGCTTTGATTCATTAATCCGGAAATTCGCTAATCCGGACAAAATTGGCCGGTCCCAACTTGTCCGGATTAACGAGACGTGACTACAGTACAATAATATGCAAATTTCAGTACCAGCAATACCAACGCTCCAACAGCGACACGCGTTTGGCAGCGCGAGCCTCGGTTGCCTCTCGTCATTCGCCGGTTTCTGAAGCGGTCGACGAATCGGACGATCGCTCCGATGAAGGATTCGTCATGTCGCCTCCCGAAATGGTCAACGGAGCTTTGACTGCCGAAGAAACTGAAGAGGAAGAAAAGGAGGCGGAGTCTGCCGAACGGCGTGTCCAACTGACCAATAAGCGTGGACTGAAAGTTACGCTTTCGCAAGACGAGTCCCGCCCTCCTGCCGCCTACAGTAGGAAAGTACACGGTGGTTACGGTAAATGGGCGTGGAAAAAGTGATGTGAACAAAATGTTACGGGTGTACAATATGGCAATTGATAATGAGTATTATTATTGTAAGAGTATTTATTGTACGTTTCGAAATTTGTGATATGCGATATTTAACATATCCCCGCTCGTCGTCATGGCAATACTTATTCTTCTGCTGTTTGTTATATGCACATTTTGTTATCTTCTGATATACGTATTTTTGTATGAAAGCTATTAATAATACAAAGCGAACTGTATTTGGTCGGATGGCCAACCTTCCATAAATTGACACCCCCTTAACTGGGACGCACTTTGCTAGGCCACCGAGGTCCGTAAAGGGGAAGGGGTTTGGTGGTATGAAACCGGGAATTGAAGGCCTGAAACCATATTCTGGGGTTAACGACTAAAAACGGTAAATAAACGCAATTTTCTGCAAGAAGTCGCAAACACCAGGCGATAATAATTGCCTGTGGCAATTTTGGTATAATTGCTGAAATATGCATTGCCAACCATTTTTAATAATTCGCATAGCATGACCGGATATGACAATTTACGCATAAAACCGCATTTGACTTCAGGAAAGATTTAGAAAATGCAATTTTAAAATAGCCGGGTTAATTGTTAAGTCGCGCAAGTTGGTGTTCAGAGTTTGGTGGCACGTCCCAGCGGTGGCTGATTTTCAATGGCGCGAGTTAAGAAGCTGCAACCAACTTGACTGTTTAAAATCTACTGAAAAGATGTGAATGGCGTGTACGTAGCACAGATAAATTTATGCAAAACAAGTACATTGTATGATTGCAAGCGTTGCTCAAAATGCTCAAAAATAAGAAAACGCAATTTTTCGGCTAAAAATCGCTAATTTCGGCTGAAATACAGCTAAAAAGTGCTGTCTGAAATTGAAAAAAATTGACAAAAAAATTACTTCCCAGAAAAATCTGAGGGGGTCAGAAAAATCGTCTCGGAGGGGTTCCCATCCGGAGGGTCTGGCTTAAGTCGGGTGGGGTGGGGGGCAGACCACCCTGTTACATGTATGCTTGAATCATTCGAAAGCCAGAGGTCTAATATACCCAGAACCGATTGAAACACTTTCGCCGAATTCATCATTTTTTCACAACAATCAGGAACATAAATAACTCCACGAAAAAACCAATTTTCAGTAGTCAAGAAAGAATCAACTTTGTGTGCGCCCCGCCAAGTTGCTTAAGAAATGCAGTGCTGTTTAGGTAGAAAGTGCGCTGATTTCAAATCCGGTTGAAACAAATTTGAATCAAGCCACCTTTCTACACAAAATGGACATTGAAACGACGAATTCAGTTTTTGAGACGAAAACGGCTGAATTATGATTCAAAATGCATATTTTTCGATAGCTCATACTCTGTTTCATATAAACATATCACTTCCTCCTCTGAATAACCGGGACACAAAAAGAATTTGCGGAAACCGTTTTCGGACTGTTTTTCTCCGTGTTTGTATTTTCTAAACCGTGCATTATTGCCCATCCCTCCCTACTGTAAAAGAAACTACCAGAATAATCGGATAAATAGTCTTGTTGACCATGTATGTCGAGCGAGGGCCGACTCCCTTTACCATGCATGGCTTCTACTGTCAGCCTGCCTGTCTGTCGTGTAACAAATAGTCGTGTTTTGCCGAGTTCTCTCAGCAGGCGCGCTGACTAATCGCTAGTCAGTGACAATGTTTATTGTGCGACTGGCGTTTTTGACGCTGACTCATAGACGCCTTCTGGTTGAATCATTAAAAAATACTGGTTCCGCTGCCACCTGCCGCGCGTCCCGTCGCTACCAGTTATATAGTATTGCACAGTCAGTGGGCAATCATAATTTCACTTCCGCAATGGGTCGGCGCGTGCAGCAGCAAATAGAAGAACGAAATTCCAGTAGAAGCAGCAGCAGAAAGCGAACTTCCGCCACCAAACTACTGCCCTACTCTCCGCGGCTCTGTTCCGCTCAAAAACTGTCGATTCGACCCGAGCAACCGCCGATTGAGGACAGTCTTCTGGAGTTTGGGTGTAGGGACTGGCAGCGGGAACCGGTGGTCTTTTCGATTCTCGATGAAAGCCATTCCAAATCGGAGATTGTTATGGTGGCCGAGCTGAGGTTGACCGAACTGAGAGTGTTTGAGAAGGTGGAGAATGGGAAAAAGCCGTTTATCTTGTTGGAACTGTTGGACTCTGAGACCACCATGGCCAGGATTAAACACCCGAATGGAAGTGTGGCTTATAAGGTACGTATTTGCACTTTTGTTTATTATAGTTTCGTCGAAGCATTTCGTTTTGCGCGCACATTTCTGTAAACCTGAAACAAGATAGATCCCAAAATACTGCAGATTTTATGTGATTTACCAGGGCCAGGCTTTGATCCATGATATGTGAAATCGGATCATTTCAATATCTTTCCGAATGGGTTGAGATCTAGAGACCGTTTGCTAAACTGGAGAATATTTTGTGTTGTTAAAATTTCATGCACTGAAATTGATACAGTCTTGAATGAGAAAAGCCGGTTCCCTCGCAATTCGGCAGCGAAACCTGTCTGTCTGTACAATCTGTAGAAACATAAAAATTTATTGAAACTGTAAACATATTTCCATGTAAATACATACGTGCTGTGTATGTTTTCCAAAAAATAAACATATTTATAGAACATAAATATGTTTACACACTACAAAGTGCCACCCATTATTACCGCCATTTGCGAAGTCAAAATATAAATCCGTTCTGGCCCCTGAAGTTCTGTGTTTTGGATCTGCTCTTTCAAAAACAGAATTGATCATCAATTTCTCAGTTTCTCAAGCTTATGTCGATCTCAGGGCACGAAATTTTAGCACATACAGTATAGATAAAAAAAATGTCCCATCGCTTTTTCGGCCTTCACTCAAACGTTTCATTCTCAGTCACTTCTTTACCGATTTGGCTCAAATTTTCAGCAAAAATTAACAACATGGTTGGCTAAATATTCTGCAAGTGTGGTGCCAAAATTCCGACTCATACTGGTTTTACGACCCGAAAACTAGGAATGAGGGTGGTCCACGCAAATTTAATTTTTTTCGGTAATACAAGGAGTACAGGCCTGAAACTTGCAGGAATGATTGGTGTTGCTATTGGGCATAACATACTAAGCGGGAAGCCCTGTAGCTCAAAGGGCTCTAAAATGGGGGAATTTCAAAAACATGACGAAATATGACTTTTCTTCGTAAAACCGGCAAAATGACGATTCTAAAGATTTTCAATTTTCAAAAAACGCGGCAGGGATGGTTACGATGGTGTGGAACAGAGCTTACATATCAGGTTCATTTATTTGTCGAACTTCCTGCTACAATCTATGTTGATTAACAACAGATTCAGTGCTTTGATTCTAGATGGTGCAGATTTCTTAACTATGGGATTTTCACTCATGTTTTTGAAATTCCCCCATTTTAGTGCCCTTTGAGCTACAGGGCTGCCCGCTTAGTATATTATGTCCAATAGGAACACCAATCATTCCTGCAAGTTTCAGGACTGTACTCTTTGTATTACCGAGAAAAAAATAAATTTGCGTGGCCCACCCTCATTCCTAGTTTTCGGGTCATAAAACCAGTATGAGTCGGAATTTAGGCACTAAACTTGCAGAATATTTAGCCAACCATGTTGCTAATTTGTGCTGAAAATTTGAGCCAAATCGGTAAAGAAGTGACTGAGAACGAAACGTTTGAGTGAAGGCCGAAAAAGCGATGGGACATTTTTTTAATCTATACTGTATAATACACGGCCTATTTTTGATTTCGAAACTTGCACCGAACGAAAGAGTAAACAGTAGAGTATGATCAAATTGCTTTCAGTTCAACCAGACCGCTTCGGGTGAGATGAGTATTCAGGAAAGATCGCGTCGGGACCAGACGTTTATGCAAGTTCGTCAGCAACCGAGCGTGGTGGCATCGCTCGGCAAATTGTTCGGCTTTGCGTCCACTAGTTCCAAATTCCACCTCAGCCAAAACGCTACTCTACAAGCTCAACTTGAGCCGAAAACTGGTCATTCGGGAAGACAATTTCCGGTTTTGAAATTCGCGCCAAATTGTACCGATCCGCAGGTGCGCGCCGTTGCACTTGCGTTTGGACTTTGCTGGGCGTGCGCCTCCTGCGTTCTTGCGTAGTTTAGTATTTCTCTTTTTTTGTGTGTTTTATGCCTTTTGAAGGCTGTGCATTCTTGTTACTAGTTGTACTGTACTGTTTAGTGTGTGATATCGCTTTGAAAAGCGTTTTAGTAGTATGGAAAGAAACGTAATGGTTTGCTGTTTATGTGTGGTAGAATGTACTGTATAGTAGATTGGGATGCTGTTTATTGCAAATTGCTGTGCACACGTGAAATGATGCTATATAAAATTGAACACTGCACACAAGAACGTTGCGGTAGAAACGTTGGAATACGTACTGTAGCTTGGTTTTAGCTACTCTACGAATATTTCCCCACCATACAACTGTGTTTGAAAAGTTGTACAGGTTAAAGTTGTAAGGCGAGAGGATCAAATAAACGATTTTGCTCTTTTTTACACGTGTTCTCAAACAAGAAGGCTAAAGCAATTTTGAACTCCGGTCAATCCTCAAAGCACAGGACCCCTCAAAGGATGTACAGTAGGCTCAGTGCCGTAAAAGAAAAACCACAATCACTTCAGAGTAGGGTTCCTACGATGTATTCCTATCAGAAATATCGAAAAGTCGATATATCGGCGCTTTTTCGAATATCGATATCGATATTTTTGTGCAGAAAAGAAGGAAAAAACAAAATTTACACCAAGTTTATTTCTCTGAAACAGCAAAAAAAACAGTTTTTCCTAGACAACTCGAAATCGATGCTATAGTCAAAAAACGTACCATACCAGTGGCATAATGATAGCTCTCAGAAGCATGAATTCATGAATTCCTTGGCATTCTCAGCTTTCAGACGGTAACGCTTAGGCAGCAACACTGAGGAGCTGCTCATTCGGCTCACTTGAAGCAGGAGGGCAGAAGCAGACATGAGTTTAGCATTTCGCCTGAGAGTATAGTAAATTTTCAAATCCCGAGGTGGCAGTGCCAGCTGAGGGGATGGTACACAAATAGTCCGATCTTTTACTAAAATCAAGCTTTTTGCTTATTTTTCCATAAAATAGGTTAAAAAAAGCTATTGAACTCATTTATGCCTAACCTAGGCAGTGGCGTATCCAGCCAGGGGGGTGTAGGGTGTGTACACCCCCCTTTGCGGTGGAGGTAGGAAGAAAAAGTCTGTCAAAAATATAAGAAACTAATGAATTATGTACTAAAACTGTCTATTTTGTGCTCAGAATGCCTTCTAAATGCGTTTTTGAAGGCCAAATTTTCAAAATTTTCTCACCCTGGTCGGGCAGAAGCCAAACCAGGCCATAATAAAGTACTAAAACTTGTAATTTCTGTTAATTTTAAGCTCGGAATGCGTTTTAAACGCGCTTTTGAAGGCTAATTTTGCTAAATTTTCTTACCCTGGTTGGGCAGCGGCCCAACCAAGCACTTTCAAAATTTTACACCCCCCTTTCCAAAATCCTGGATACGCCACTGAACCTAGGCATACTTTTATCATAATTTTCGATGCAAAATCTTTCAAAAAATTCCTGAGGGTGGGGGTAGCGGCACCCTGAGGGGTCAACTTTTTCATTGAAGGGCTTCAGATGGTCTCCTACCCTTTCAGCGATTCTCTACTTATTAGGTATCAGATCGCTGATTGCATCAGTGCTTGACTGATAGCAGCGAGATTTCTCAAATTTTAGGGTTTTCTTGCATAACTATAATAAGTGTCGAATATCGACGAATTTTGATATTGTTGGAACCAGAGATGGATACTTTTCCGAAAAAAACCTCGGCCTGTTTTTTTCAGTCTTTTTTTGGTTTTTTCTTAAATCGCGGAAAAAACTCCAGCCCAAGTTCTGAGCATCCTAGCCTGCTTTTATACAGTATGACTCCTAACGCTTTCTAGCGCCTTCTTCAGTCTTCTCAGACCAGAAATACACGTGTTACATAGATATAAATCACGAAACAGGCATGAAACAGCCCCTGACAGGCTCCATAAAAAAACGCCATATGCTAATCTTCTTACAGCAGTTTACGTTTTTGTTTGATCGTGCCAAGTTTGGTCTTTTCTTTTGTTTTTCTAACAGTTTTGTGTCCGTATGGCCTATTATACATAGTAAAAGTGCGTTTTCTAATAGAAAAATGAGATAGATTAGCTATTTTTAGCTTGAGTTATTTTCCGCGATTTATGTTTTTTTTCCGATCCTTAGGAAAAAACGGTTTTTTTTCCGAAAAAAACGGAAGAAACACTGGAAAAACACACCTCACATTACTGTAATTTTAATAGTGAAATTTTATTTTAATTTAATATTAATATAATAGAACTAGCCGATTTTAATTTTAATTTAATATTAATATAATAGTCCCCCGTTAATTTTAATTTAGATTTAATACTAATACTATTAAATAAGAATTTTAATAGTATTTTAATAGCATTTTAATAGTATATTCCAAAATGCAGTCGAAAAGTTTTTGTCACACTTCAGCGAACTGGCAAAACAACATCTTTTGTTTGAAGTTGCTAGTGATAGTTGAAAATTTAATCAGAGATCCAACTTTTTTCTGTGGAAGCATTTTTCTGTGGAAATTTATAACCACATGTACAGGGGGTCTGCTGGTGGGTCTGCTCCCTACCTCGACTTAGGCCATAGCCCCCCGGATGGGGACCCTCCGATACGATTTTTCCGACCCCCTCCGATTTTTCTGGCAAGTAATTTTTTGAGCAAATTTTTGCAATTCTTTTACAATTTCAGACACAAAAATAAAAAATTGGCAAAATCGCCTATAAAACAGCATTTTTAGCTGTATTTCAGCCCAAATTAGAGATTTTTGACGATTTTTAGCCGAAAAATTGCGATTTTTAAGCATTTCTAGCCCAAGCCCCTCCAAAATTTTGGGCTCAGAGCCCCAACCCCGCCCCTCCTATGGGGATGACCTGTTACATGTATGTTTATAACCATTCTTTTTAAAATGATTTTGTCTGAACCTGGTTTTAAATTGCATTCGAACACAAGCTAGCTGTAAAAAGCTATTGACGCATAGTTAAAGAGAAATTTTTGAACGGAAGACTGTTGCATAGGTTATTGACTAGATTCAGGTCCTTTTGTCATTCATGCCTATTAGTGAGAAAAGCTCCACTATTTCCAAGTCAAAACACATTTGAGATTCAGAGGACAGTCTGAAATCTCAATTTTCATCATTTTGTCAGGTAAAATTATGATTTAAATAGTACTGTGGGTAGCTCCTTGATTGTCAACCAAGGTTTAACTATTAAAATGCTATTAAAATACTATTAAAATAAATTTTAATATTCAGGCCCTCCGTGTATTTTTAATTTAATTTAATGTAATAGTAGGCCTTCTATTTTAATATTAATATAGATTTAATACTATTAAAATGGCACTATTAATAATAGTTTTATTTTAATATTAATATATTTAAATGACAGTAGTTTTGGCAGACCATTGGAAAAGACTTTTTGGATGTTATAAATACGGTTTGGTTCGCTGGACGGCTGTCTAAATCAATGAGTGAAGCTGTGGTTACTTTGTTGTATAAAAAGGCAGACGCCCGTCTGCTCAAAAATTGGAGACCTATCAGTCTGCTAACTGTGGACTATAAAATACTGAGTAAGGTGCTAGCCAGTCGATTGCGAAAAGTGATGCCTTCTTTGGTCTATGTAACACAAGCATGTGGAATAGCAAACCGTAGTATGACCGATAACCTAATAATGGTGCGAACGCTACAGGAGTATTTAGAGTACAAGAAGGAAGGAGTGCTGTTGGTAGGGTACGACTACGAGAAAGCTTTCGATCGAGTTGACCAGCAATGGATGCAGAGAGTCCTTCACAAAATGGGCTTTGGCCCGATTTTCTTAAGATGGATAGCAGCTATTTATGAACGAATAACAGCCAGAGTAGAGGTAAATGGACTGTTTACAGACTCTTTTCGTGTGAGCAGAGGGATCCGACAGGGATGCCCGGTCTCAATGTTGTTGTTTGTGCTCCAAGCCGAGCCGGCAGTACGATGCAACCCAAAAATACGCGGATATCAATTGCCCATGTATTCTGGAATGGGAGAGCTCAAATGCTTATCTTACGCAGATGATAATGTCTTTATTCTAAGCCGACCGGCAGACTCCAAAATGCTAGAAAAAGAAATTGACAGGTTTTGTAAAGCATCTGGTGCAAAAATTAATAAGGAAAAGACCGAAGCTACAGCTATAGGATATGTAGAAGGGGATTTTACTAATCCTGTACCAAGCCGTATGGAGATAAAAGTTCTGGGTGTTACTGTTAAGAAAGACCTTAAAAATCAACATACTACGAATTGGAAAAAATGCTTTGGATGGGATGAGACAACGATTGGACCGATGTTTTAAAAAGCATATGAACTGGGCGGACCGAATAAAATTTGTTAATATCTATTTGTTATCGAAAATTTACCACCTAATACCGTTTGAACCGCCTGAGGCCTGTGACTTACATACAAGCCGTAAAAACGCAAATCTTAAATTTTGTGTGGGACTACCCTAAATGGCGTCCAATTGCTACCGACACGTTGGCACGTAAGTTTGGAGACGGAGGCTTAAAGCTGCCTATGCTTCAGTACAGAAGTAAGACTGTTTATCTAAAAACTGTGCAACTGTTATTTGAAGGGTGCAACGAAGCCAAACGAAGAGTGTGGTGGGCGCAGATGGTCTATTGGCTGGGCAGAACGCTGCCCAACGCACGTAACCACTGTCTACAGGTAACAGACAATAGATACCTACATGTAACGCCTGACGTCTGTAGGAAACGGAAATATTTCATGAATTTTGTCCAAACTTTCCAGCTAAGTCAAACCATAGTACCACGAATTAATTGGGATAAATTTGTCACTAAGGATATCTACTGGCGACTGTTGTATTTAGAAGTCAAACCAGTGCGATGTGAGGCTAACGAGCCCTACCTTGACTGGGAACGAGTGTGGAAGGAAATTCTGTCAAAAAGTTTGCCTATACATGAACGCATGATTGGCTATAAAGTTCTTCATAGCGCACTACCTTTTGGTCAAATACTAAACGACGTAAACCCGATTTGTGCGTTGTGTAAAGAACGGAATGGGGACAACCCAAGACATTTGTTCAGTCAGTGTACGAGCTTACTTGGAATTCGCCAAAGAATGCAACTGGCTGTAAGAGGAATAGATCCAGCTTTGACCTGGAATTGGGATACGATTCGGTTCAACAGTGGTTTAGGACCGGCTCTTAACTCGACTGCCAAACAACTTGTTAGAACGATATGTGCAGTCTACAAGTTGAGCTTAAACAGCGAAAATCGCGCGGACATTCACAGATGATGAAAGTCCAGAGTAGTCGTATCAACGTAAAGAAGCATTTCTTTGCAAATAGAGTAGTTAACAATTGGAATCTGTTAACGGAAGAGCAGGTGGCTGCTCGTTCGGTAGGCCTATTTAAAGACAAAATAACAATTGGTCATCGAGGATTGCGGTTTGCGTAAGTGCACTGCCAGCAAACCGCTTTGCACTGGAGCTTCTCTTTTGTCCTGGTCGCCATTCATTAAACATGTTCTGTTACTAACGTGTGCAATAAACCTTATTATTATTATTATTATTAAGTCTACTGTATGGGCAGAGAGACAAACTGTTCTACACACGGTACAGGGTGCCCCTTACGTGACAGACGTTGATACTCTAGACAATAAAATAAGCTGGAAGTGTGAGCAAATACTAAAAGCAGTATGAAGAGTAACCTGACCGGGTTCTATCTAGATAGACAGTAAGATATTCAGACATATCCAAGTTACAGAGTAAATTAGTTGATTAGTTTGATGTATGTACTGTACTGTACTTGACCGATGTAGTGTTAGTTTGTGATTATTGATCTAATTCTGTGTAACACTTGCTATATTCTATCTGTTTGGGCTACCGTCCGGTGGCCCTAGAGTGATACTTTTAGCTGCTTTGTAATTATTGTCATTGGTTTTATGTACGTACGTACAGTATGTACCTGCTCTATTAGTTGAATTTGAATTAAGTTTGTGTCTCAATACCAACCAATAAAAATTAGCGAAGCCAAGTGTTGGCCGTTGCTCCTGTTTAGGGTTCAGGAGGGCCTGGTCTCTTGTGACCAGGTTGCGTCCCCTGCGAGCTGTGCAAGATGTGGCCTTGTGCGATGTGGCTTCGTGCTTGCCCAGCGCAGGACTGTGGGGGCTTGTCTGAAGCAGCTGGTCTCTACATTTCCCTGACACCACCTGTATTTTTGCATTTCTCCTCTGAACAGTGTTATGAAGGGAAATTTGACAATCTTTTGTTTTAGTTCCCTAGATAAACTTCTAAATGGAACGATCTTTTTGCTTCCTCCAGCAGTCGAACTTCTGTAGACCACAAACAGCGAGGTCATCTGTGCTGGTTTCAATTTCATGGCACCACTTAGAGTGCACCGATTTTCAGGTGACTGCTTCTGATCTAACGATTAGTTTGGTGCGAAAAGCACTATCAAAGCCAATAGGGAATGAGTTGAAGATATGCAAATTGTTGAAGTCTGAAGCTTGAAAATCGGTGGGATTTCTGGCTTGAGCGCAAGAGCAGTGCCACCAATACAATCTGAAAACAAACCATCAGAAGGCCGGACCGAACCTATCGAAAAGCCAGAAACTTTCCATTACTTTCAAAACCCGTTCATTTGCAAAAGATTAAGTCTAAGCCGATCAAAGGTCTAAAATTCGTATTAATTTAGTACGGTAGACTACACCATATTTGACAGGCACAACCACACAAGCTGACACAGCAATTCAGGAGCAGGGTGTGGGCGAAAAGCGCAATTTCAAATGAAATGGGTAAAATTAGCGTAAGAAAGGACTTTTCTCTAAGCAACACATGTTGCGTAGCGCAACTGCCGCAGTTCATTTCTCAAGATTTGAATGCTGGCTCACGGTTTTGGCGTGTGAAAATGAGACTGAGAATTGCTACACTGGTGCTTGTGGTTACAAGTAAAAACGAATAACCAATATAGTTTGTTTATGAGTTGCCTTACGAAGCAGGCTTCCTTTCAGTGCGCCAAATCTCAGCAGAGCAACTAGCCTGCACTGACCAGTTTTCAAACTGCGCCATTCTCAAGGAATATTGCGGTCGTAATGCAGAAATTACGAAAGGTTGTCCAAGGACATGTGCCAGATGTCCAGGACAAACTCCGTATACAGGTTGTTTGCCACTGTTCCTTTATGTGATGGCTAAAGCACAATTGCAGGCTGTATGGACATGATATCAAACTGTGAGTCGTGGAAGATGTCCTGTGGCTATGACGACAAAACCAACCAAGTCTGCCAGAAGACTTGTCAGGCTTGCAATGGCCGAAAACCCAGGAAATGTATGTAGATGGCACAGTTGGTGCAGTGGTTTAGGCCGCAAAGCCACTGTGCGCGCGGTCGTGCGTTCATCCACTCGGCGGGGCAAGTTTCTTGCCGCAATGAGTTGGTGGTCGGCACAAAGCCCAACCCAGGCCACCGAAAGCTGGTGACAGCGAGTAGGTAAATGGGAACCGACTGAGCTGCCTAAGCTACAATAGCAACCACACGTGTTGGGACAAACGGGAACGGGGACAGCTACCACTGAGACCCGCCCAGACTGACACCGAGCAAGTGTTTAGGCTAGTAGCTAAGGAAGAGCAGGATGTGGGCGTGCATGATGGACCCGCAGTGTGGCCTAAAGCAGGGGCTACCATGGCCCCGCCCTGACAATCCATCCATCGATCCACATTATTTGGGTTCCACAATTGTCATCGAATGCACTTTCAGTTTGTACTGACAACTACTCAAATTGTGCAAATCATAAGGAGCAGTGTGGCCACAGTAGTCAGGTGACAACTGGTTGCAAGGCCACTTGCGGTGGTTGTCCCGGCCAAACTCCTTACATAGGTGAGTGAATAATTTGCATAAGCACCCTTTTAGACTTGCTTAACATAAATCTGCCCAGTACAGGTTGCTCAGACAAGTACAGTAACTGTATGCAGCACAGAGAAGGGTGCGGCTATGACTCGGACATCACTAAGAATTGCCAGAAGACTTGTGGAAGTTGTGGAGGCAAGCCGGCCACGAAATGTAACTAATTGATTGGTAGAACTATTTCGATTGATTAGAAAGCTTGTAGATTGCGATGACAAGTGGTCTAACTGTCCAGACTTGAAGGACTATTGTGGTCACACGTATGGGGAAAACAGTTGGGTAACCAGTGAGTGCAAAGCCTCATGCGGCCGCTGCAGGGGTCAGACGCCAGTTACAGGTTTATTTTTGATTCTGACAAGTAAAACTGTTAACGCCAAACAGTTACAGGATGCCCAGATTTGTATGACAACTGTGCGTCCTACAGAAACTTGTGCAGAACCAACTCAGATATCGGCAGAAAGTGTATGAAAACTTGCGGCACGTGTCCAACAGGCGGTGCGAGCTTTCCTAAGCGCCGGAGTACCCCTTAAGAGATTAGCTTCAGGCGGCGGCTACTCACCGATGGAAGGCAGCGAAGAAATAGAAGATGACAGTGAAGGAGTGGATTGGATGAACAAACCCGACTTGATAAACGATTCCACTGACAGACCAACTGTTCGGCCAGAAGACATCGACAAAGTTGAAGGCAGGCCGACCATCCCCCCTGCATGGACCGAAAAGCCCAATGTTCGCCCAGAGGACATTGAAAAAGATGAAGGCAAACCGGATATTCCAACTGATTGGACAAACAAACCAACTGTTCGCCCAGAAGACATCGACCGAGTTGAGGGCAAGCCGACAGTCCCAGGCCCCTGGACCTTCAAGCCGACTCCTTCAGCTGAAGATATCAGACGACAAGCTGAACTTCAACGACGAGAGGAAGAGCTGAAGGTAAAATTGGCTGCGATAGAACAGATGCAGAAACAGCAAGATGAGCAGAGAAGACGCGACAGGGAAGAGAACGAACGACTGAGAAGACAGCGAGAACAACAGCAGCGGCAACAGAGACCAGGTTGGTTTGCTTACATAAGAAAAGCACACAACAAATACACTTGCACAACTAACAAATATGAGGTTGGCCGACCATCTTCTTAAAGCCAAATATAGGGTGTCCCAAAAATGATAATTTTTCGTTTTGCTGCCATGTTTCTGTCAAAAGTTGCGGAAATCGCAGCTCAGTCGGGCAGGTTGAACCTGACTGTCTTTTTCTTCTTCCTGTGATCGATTGCTTGCTTGAGAGAGGTCTTGGCTTCTTCAATCAGTCCTGGTAAGCTTCGTGACTCTGGATGCATCACTATGCTTGGATTGTGTGGTATTCCTCGAAGAATGCTTGACGGACCAGCCGTTCCTTCCAGTTCACGCAGAAATGCAGCAAGCGCCATCATCCCATCCTCTGGTGATTTTGACCGGCCCTCTTCTTTTCCTTCTTGTTCCTCTTCATCCACTGCAGCATTGGCCACCAGCTAAAACAGAGTCAGTACAAAATTCACACAGTTTACATTCCAAAACAAAACCTTCTTAGCGATTTGATTCAGCTGATCGTCAGTGATCCTGAGTTCTTCCAAAGCCTGGTCCAGTTTTCTGGCAAAAACTGTCCCTGCCGAACAGACTCCATGCTCGACATAGTCAGCCCCAAGCATTTCTTGCTCTGGACTCATGCGGATGCCTGTACTGTGCTTCAAAAGCAAAAACCCTATCAGTGTACATGCGGCGCTCCATGCAGAAATCACAACCAAACCGAAACACTGTACACCAAGTCGACCAGGATCTCCATTCACAAACAGACCCTCTTTGCCTCCGAGTTGGCTGAATAGGTCATGTCCGAACAGACCTACTGACACTGCGGAGACCGTACCAGCTGCTAAATGAACAGGCGCTGCCCCCACTGGGTCATCGACTTGAAAATAATCAAGGAGATCTTTGAAGCAGATGGCTGCTAGAGCAGCTGCTGCACCAACAAGCAAAGCTTCAGCTGGTGAAACTACAGCGCAACATGCAGTCACACCCACTAATCCACCCAGGCATGCAATGATCATGACACCTATGTCAAAGTAGTGCTTCTTCACAGCCATCCACACTAAACCCATTAGACCACCGGCTATTGAAGAGTTCAGTGTGGTCACAGCCACCTTAGCCGCCAACTTCCATTTATGCTTCTCCAGTCCAAAGCTGGAGCCACAGTTGAAGGACAGCCAGGCCCACCAGAGCATGAAGGTGCCGGTCAGAGCAGTCAGGGGTGAACTCATGCGATAGTTGTCAGTCTCGCTGCAGCTCACAACTTGAAGCTAGATTCAGTGATTGAGCAGCTTACCTGAATCGCCCCAGCCTAGGACCCAGCATGTAGGAGCCGACAAGCGCGCTCAGTCCGCCAGTCACATGCACGACCGAGGCCCCAGCGAAGTCATGAAAGCCCAGATGGGCTAGAAACCCGTTTCTGTTCCATACCCAGTTGGCCGGAAAGCAGTAGACGAAGGTGTTGAAGATGGAGAACAACATGTAGGCCTTGAATCGCATCCTTTCCGCCACGGCACCTGAGACAATGGTGGTGGCTGCTGTGGCGAAGCTGAAGTGAAACACGTAGCAGGTGTAGATGCTTCCCATGCTTCTTTCATCAGTGTCGGAGAGGAAGAAACCTCTCATTCCAAAAAACTGTGTGCTTGGCTGCCCAAAACTGATGCCATAGCCCAGCGCCCAGTAGCTGATGCCACCTGAAAGAGGGAATATGCAAAAATCAAAGAATAGGTTGTGCAGTCGCATTGTCATGGTGGCACTGGCGTCCACAAGAGCACATGTTTTTGGTACAAAACTGGTCAAAGCGATTGGATTGAAAGTAGTCAATACAAAGCCAAACTCAGACCACCGAAAACTGGTGATGTGTAGTAGGTCAATGAAACCAAACGGAAACTGCCTAAGCACCTCATGACAGCAACTGAGGCTAGGAGAGATATTTGTAGGCAGCACACTTCATTTCAACACTCAAACAAGAGTGCAGGACAGGCTCTCATGAGCTGTCCTCCTAAACGACATTGGAACTTAAACAAACAAACAAACAAACAAACGAACGAACGAACGAACGAACGAACGAACGAACGAACGAACGAACGAACGAACGAACGAACGAACGAACGAACGAACGAACGAACGAACGAACGAACGAACGAACGAACGAACGAACGAACGAACGAACGAACGAACGAACGAACGAACGAACGTTCCAGGCCCAAACATAAACATTATACAAATTTACCCAAAGTAACATCCACCACATTCTTAACCATAATATTGGCCATATTTTTGGGCGAAACATAACCGGCCTCCAACAGACCGAAGCCAGTTTGCATGGTCAAAATCAGGAATGCATTCGACAGTATCCAACTAGCATCCGATGTAGTTAGCTGTTCCATACTAGAGAGTGCCTGTAACTAAGTCTTTTACATAATAAAGCTACGTACGACCATATCTGTCGCTAAGAGCCGCCGGCAGGTGGCTAGAACAATTTGCAATCCTGCGTATAACTGTATCTTACATGCTTGTGTGCATAAAAATCAGGTGCGTTCGCTGATGCGTGAACATCTTTCAGCTCCACCACCGCCGAAACCGATCGATCTGAACTGGATCGGCAATCTACTGGGAGGCGTTTCAAAGGTGGTCCAGGCCGGTGGCGATGCTGCTAGGAAGTTGAAAGGCTAGAAGATTGGTAGCTGGCCGCGGTGGTGGGTAGCTTTTAGGATTTTGAATAAATCGGGCAACTTTCGGCGCGCAGAAGCATTTTATTAATGCAACTTCGGTGGTCGACGCACTTTTCCACCACTTTCCATTGTTTTATTCTTCTTTCGCGCATTGTACAGGTCGGCTAGCTAAGCTATGACTACTAGCAGCGGCAGTACTAACGCTCTTCTGACTGCCTTATTGGGTAACGCTATACTCTAGTCCTATTAAAAACCCCTAAATCTTTCCTTGCAGCCTTTCACTTAGCCTATGCAGCGCCGGTTCCAGATGAGTCTGGTATGAAATAAAACAATAACAAGCAGAGTAGGTAAAAAATTGCTACAAAAGTTTAGTTTGCGACGACAAATTCTCCAACTGCGCCGCGCCGCAAGTCAAAGAGTTCTGCGGTCACAGCCGCAAAATAACCGAAGGCTGCCCAAAGACCTGCGGCCGTTGTCCAGGTCAACTGCCATTCACAGGTACCGCTTGTTCACTTACTTCACTTTAGCACTCAGGCTTAGGTTTAGTTAGAATAAAGTTCAAGTCTAAACCATCAGTTTCAAACGAACTGCATTGAAACTAATACAGAATAACGTCCATCTCTAAGCCAAAGCTGAATCTAAACCAAAACCTAAACTTAAACTTAAGTCTAAACAAAAACTAAGCCTAAACGTAAAAAAACTAAAACGTAAAGTCTATATAAAAATCTTTTGCGTAAGCACAAAGTAAGGTTAAATATAAGGATAACCTAAACCTAAACCTAAACCTAAACCTAAACCTAAACCTAAACCTAAGCCTAAGCAAGCCTAAGCCTAAGCCTAAGCTTAGCCTAAACCTTAGCCTAAACCTAAACCTAAGCCTGAGCTGAGTTTAAGCCAAAGCCGAAGCCTAAACCTAAGCCTAAAGACTAAGGCAAGATGGTAACTTTGCAGGTTGTCTGGACAAGTACGGTAACTGCGATGAGCTAGCGAGTATGTGCAAGTACCTGCAAGTAAAAGAGAATTGCATGAGGACATGCGGTCTGTGCAGTGTCGAGATCGAGGTGGAGAAACCGAACTTGCCAAGCGAAGTGCTCGAACCCGGCCCTGAGGCAGTTGAGCCGGTGCCACCAGTAGAAGGCCAAGGTCAAGAAGGTCAGCCTCCTGAGGGCAACCAACCTCAACCAGAGGAACCGGCTGTCCCCGGTGAGGAGCAAACGCCAGAGGGTACCGCACCTGAGGAGCTTCCCGAACCGAATCCAGAAAATCAGCCGGAAACAGAAAAGGAAACACCTGTTGTTAGTGTTCCTGAGGAAGGAGAAAGCTCCGAAGAGAACGAAGATTACATGGCAGAAGATGAACCTGAGGACGAATCGCCGGCTGTTTTCAAAGCCAAGAAACACAAACATCACAAGCATCACGAGCATCACAAGCATCACCAGCATCATCCAACAGCCAACCAACCAGCTGGCGATTGGGCAGCCAGCTACATCTACCAAGCCAGGCACCATGCCTCAGACTACAACCAACCGGGCTACGCGATGCCGGAAGAGCCGGAAGTGAGACACAAGCACATCTTCAAGAGCGGTGGACGCAGGTTTAAAACGGCCACCCAGTCATTGGCCCTGCTTGCCAGAGTGAGGCAGTTGGAGGCGAAGATCAAGAAAACCACCGCCGAAACAGAACAGATTGCGGAAGAGTCGCGACGAATCAAGGAAGCGAGCAGACTGCTGAGACAGCGGACGGCCGGCAAACGTTTGGGTAGAGTTTGTCTTCACTATTTTCGATCCGATCCGATTTGCGTCCTCCATTTCGTTGCCCCCGTGATTCGTCATCTTGGACGTTGCCCTTCTTTTACTGTCAGCCACTCCTAGCCATGCTGCTGGGTGCCGGTCACCAGGAGGGCGGCCGGCGTGTTGATGTCGTTATGCTGACAGCTCCCGATGCCCCATATGCCAGAGGGCTCCCGGCATAGTTGGTTTCTCAGACAGCTTCTGACATCGTAGATCTTCTTCTCCAACGCGGCATGCTTTGTGGATCCAGTCTGTTCCCATTTTACCTACTCGCTGTCACCAGCTTTCGGTGGCCTGGGTGGCGGGTTTTTGCGACAAGAAACTGGCCGCGCCGAGAGGATGAGCGCACGACGTCGCACACAGTGGCTTTGCGGCCTAAACCACTACACCAACTGTGCCGGCTTAGGCATTCATATCAGCCTCTGACCTGGGACGAAAATTTTATTTGACTCAACAATTGCAAGAATTTCCTGTAAACAGCGCTTTCTAGGTGCATTTCAGACGTGTTTAGCGTTTTTAGTGATTTCTAACTCTTAATTACACTTAGTAGTTCAGTTGTGTTCAAGAATTTGGGCCAGAACCAGACGCCTCAAGCCCGTCATTACCTGTTTTCTTATTTTAGGAGCTCAGCCTTACAAGTTTGATCCATACGGCGTCCACCAGCTTTTGCGAGATGTCGGAGGTCTGCTTCGAGCAGGGGGTCAAGCTGTCGCTAACTTAGAAGCTTGAGATTGAACCCTTCAAACTGTTTTTGCTGTCGTTTTGGCGGTTGGTAATGATAAAATTTATGTACCCACCCACAAATCTGCAGAGGCCATCGATAACCGGTCCGTGAGATGTTTCCAGAGAGAATTTTGGTCTTTGGGATTTTTCTAAATTTTAGCTAAATAATTGCGCAAACAAAAAATGTTTCAAGTCACCCTCCCTGTTCCTTATAAAAATCGCAAAGTATCTAGAATAATATGTACTAAATTCAAAAAATAAATATGTCCTTTGTCTTGTCCTCTTAATGTTTGAGAGTCTGTGGGTCATTAGTCCGATTCAGTTTAATACAAACAAAAATTCGTTTTAATACACATAAAATACAAGGTTAGCAAAAAATAAACATCGGCAATCAATTCATATCTAAGCTATTCAAACTTCTGGTCAATTTTCGCACTTCTTCCATTGAGTGGACACTTCTGCTAGCTAGAAACTTTCTTCCATCACTGATTTTGGGCAAGTGAATGCTAGAGCAAGAGGATTCCTTGCTTTCTGCCTCTGTCTCTCCCGTGCAATCGATTTGAAATCTCGGCACTACGTCCTCTAAAACATCTTTTCCTATAATTTCCGGCCTCTTTTCACCATCCGGCAAGCTGATAACACTTCTTTCCTTAAGGCTAAACCTTAGCTTATTCCTATCAATCGAAGGGTATAAGCCTAAACCTAAGGTAAGCCTAAACATAGACCTAGACCTAAGCGTCAACTAAACCTAGGTACCGTACGCCTAAACCTACACCTAAAAGCCTAAAGCTAAACCTACTGTTGATTGGGTATACCGAACCCATACCGAAAAATGGGTATCTTTGGGAATACCTACCCAATAAATACCTACCGATTCCAGGTATTTTCATAAATACCAATACCGGGTATACCGATTATTTTGGGAATACCCAGGTATTTGGGAATCGGTATTTTCAGTCTATCTTTAGTGCAATTTTTATCGAAAATTCCCTATGATCACAATGTTTTCGTTGTAATTTTGCATTTTTGGGGCATGCAGAAACACATTTTATTACGATATCCCTCTAAAACAGAAACCTACTCATTGCTTCATACACATAAAAGCCTAAGCTAAACCTACACCTAAACCTAAACCAAAGTCTAAGCTAAATCATCAATGCAAAGATTTTTAGCTGACCTGCGAAACTTTCATTCAAACTGCTAGCTCGCACGTCGGCGAAGAGTTTTTCCCTTTCGGCCGCCGTTGTGACACCGAACTTTTTCTCGATTTGTCGCAGCGAAATGGTGCTAACCGAGTTGCGCACGGTCTCCAAACAAACGTGGTCGTAGCGCAAATCGTGTTCGGAGAACGATTGTTTCTTTTCCAACTTTATCAGCCGGGTTTTCACCACCAACAGTCGTTCGCTGCTGCCTTGCAGCGCGTTTTGGCGTACCAGCGGACTGATACTTGCCGATCTTTCCACCGCACCCTCGCTGCTTTTCCATTCGCGAGCCAGCATTTTAGCTGCTATGCAATCTTCAACTGACATTTGTAGGTGGACTGCAGCAAAACGAATCTACGTACCTGTTAATGGTAGCTTAGCTTGTTAAGGTCTATTTCAAGCTTTTTGTCACTGTCTGTCTCGAACAAACATGACGTGAAGCTCGTTTAGCTAAATTCAATTCTTTTAGTACCGAACCGACTAGCCTAGAGCAGAGATCTTTACTAAAAACAGTCTTTGCGCCGACAAAATTGACTATTTACCGTCGTATCGGATTTTCTGAATGTGAAGGTCTGTACCGGCGCACTGTAAAACATGCACGATAGTAATATTTATAATTAAATAATGAAGTTAAATCGTTTTGGTCGCAACCGCCAAGTAAATAGCAATTTGTTTATAAATTAATTTCAAATTTCTAGTGATGACTGTCAAACAAAATAGAATTAAGTAGAAATTTTGTAAGATTGGCCCAAAAATTTGATATAAATTTGCTTGGTTTTTGGCAGCTCGACTGATTAAATAAGAGTACTATAAAAACGTTTAGTACATATAGAGTTGACCTTGTTCATGTTTTATGGCAAAGATATCAACTCATTAAGTGGAAATGTGTCGATCATTTCATTCGTCGCAATCTGTCGAAACTTCAATTGATTTTGGAGTGCTAGGACACAAGCTTTGAACAGTTTTCTCAGGAACTAGTGCCGATTTTAGCAAATTTATATTTAATTCATATCAAATAACAAATTTGCATCAGATTAAATTTCCGATTTTGGGTGCCAAGCAAATTAATAGCAAGTTGGTTGATTTCGTCTGAAGGCTGGGCAGGGCATTTATGTAGTAGTTATTTAATTTCAAAATTAATTTTCTCGGAAACACTGTAGCACAACTAGAATAATAGAAGTTTAGAATTCTGCTGCACTGTTTATAAACGCTCAAGCACGAAAATACACATTTTTGTGGTGGGAAATTAGGACCATATGTAGTGCAGCAGAAGTTCAAAATGTTCAAAATTATGTATCGTGAGAATAAGCCCGCCACTGAAACATTACCACGGCAGGTTTTCTTTGACTCTATTACTTATACTATCCCTTACTGGCAGAAGCTACTCCATTTGTAGTAGTACCCCACATTGAATCACGCTTTGCGCTGTTTTAAGCATAAATGTGATAGGAAAACATAAGTGCAAAAAATGTGTTTGGTCAGGCACGCTTTTTTGTCAGACAATGCACAGTGCTGCATACAACGCGTGATTGGCCAGTCACGTCTTTTTGAAAATTTCAGTGATTTTAAAAACATATTTTGCGTGATTACCATTTTTTGGCACGCATTGCATGTCCCTATGGCCAGGCACGCAAAAAATTTCTGCGTCTAAGAGCTATGAACATTCTTTACTATATACCGAAAAAATCAATACATAGTATCTTTCTTTACACACTAACCAATTAGCTATGAAGTTTTCTACATACAAGTAATAAAAGTGAAAAGAAATGAGCACTAAAAGTCACTTAACTACAACCGCCCATTTGGCCAGGTAGTAAAGAGCCCAGAGAAATGCGAATAGAATAACCAAATTGACCACAATCAGCAGAGTTCTCCAGTCCAGTGTTTTCTTGATAGCTTCCATCAAACTCGTCACATCAGGGTCGTGCCAAATAGCGGCCTCAGAAATTTTTCTCGATGCCTTTCGATCGGCTCGACTCGAGCGTCTGCGTTGTCTCAAAATGTCCGGCTCCATTTTTGAGCGATTCTGATATCTTTTCTCTTTGCTCGGCTGGAAAGCTAGAGCAGAGTTCGATTATGGCTTTTCATGGCAAAACCTACTTTTATGGCAAAAAGTGGCAAAACGGCTTTTTTGGCTACGAACACATACCTTTATTTAGCGAGCCGAGTCGAGTAGTTCAGTGGTAGTGTACGTATGCGCGATATTAAAGTTTACTTTAAGCCATAGAGATAAGCAAGAAACCTGGACGGTCAACTCGGCAAAATGGTAAACAGGACAAAAAACGGCAGAGATGCCTACCATACCAAAATTGTACTGGTACTAAAATCAATCTTTGAATTTAGTATCAGTTCAGTACCATACCAAACCAAATCCAAAACAGCTCCTTCTATACTATACCATACCATATCAAAATCAAACGCCTTTACCAGATACAGGGTGTGTCAAAAAAAAACAACCCAGCAGAGTTTTTGCTGTAGCAACCGCAAATCTCAACCGCTTTGAATGAATCCTGCTTTAAATGAAAGATAAATAAATTCTTGAAAGACCGGTGAAGGCCCTATTAACATATGATGCTTAGTTCCTGAGATATTTTCCTCCAAACTCAAAACAGAGATTTTGGCAGTGAACAAGAGCGATTCCGTTGCACTTCACAACAAAACGGATTCCTACTGCTGACGGGAAACAAGACTTTACAAATGAAGTAACCATGCATGTGTGGCACCAGAAAAACCTCGTTACGTTAGCCCTGAGCAGTAGGAATCGGTTTTATTATGAAGTGCAACAGAATAATAAAAATCGCTCTTGTTCATTGCCAAAATCTGTTTTGATTTTGGGTGCAAATATCTCAGGAACTAAGCCATCATATCTTAATACACCAATCTTTCAAGAATTAATTTATCTTTCATATAAAATAGGACTGACTGAAATCGGTTGAGATTTGCGGCTGCTACAGTAAAAAATCTGCTGGGTTGTTTTAATCTCTATTGTGCACTGCCAAAATCTCTGTTTTGATTTTGAAAGCAATTATCTCAGGAACTAAGCAACGCATCTTAATAAAAGCTACACCAGTCGTTCAAGAATTTATTTATCTTTCATTTAAAGCAGGATTCGTTCAAATCGGTTGAGATTTGCGATTGCTACAGCAAAAAATCTGCTGGGTTGTTTTTTTTTTGACACACCCTGTAATTTTAGTACTAGAATTATGATGTTGGTTAGGCCTTTTCATTTTAGTACTAGCTTGTTGGCTATATTTATAACACTTTTCAAATGCGTTAAAATATAGTTCTAATCCTTTCTGCATGTTTTGATTGGAAATAACTGAAGAAAGGTGGATTGAGCATAATTTCCAAAGATTTCTATTACATTATCACAGCAAACTACCACTACTGTACCAAAATCATACCAACCAAATTCAAACTGAATTAGCTAACTATACCATCATATCGAATTCAAATCGCAAAGTTTATACTATACCATTCCATGTCAAATTCAAAGTTTGAATTTGTTAGGCATCCCTGAAAAACGGTTCACTGAGTTACTGGCTTCTCAGGAAGTTTCTTTGCCGGTTCCTGTAAACTGGCTTGTCTTCTAATCGAAGGAATGCGCAACTTGATTGCTCTCTCGTCATCCAAACTACCGCTCTTTAGCAAAGGGAGAGAAGGGCTATTTCGCTGCACTTGAATGCTCGGCAATGTCACTCTGATAATTTCTGCTGGCTTGTTTTCGACACTTAATTCGGACTTTTGGAGCGGTTTTCTTTTTTGCAGCACCAACTCGGGCAACAAGACAGCTGAATTCTGCTTGGGCATTTCTTTGTTGGCGGTGAAGGGAATTTCGATAGAATGGCCTTGCTTGTCGGTGAACACTATACCAGGCCCTGTGTAAGACACGGTAAAGGGCGTGTTGATTTCCATATCAGCTTCTACGTATTCGTGCATTCGGCTGATTAAGCAAGATAGAGCTAATTAGAGACCATTGTTTTGTTTTGTCTCCTCTAAAACACGCTCAGACAGGACTGTAAAAAAGTGATATACTGATTGTCGTCAATCATTAGCAGCTGACCCACGACTGTAGAGACAAAGGCATGCATGTACCGGAGTTTTCCGCTTAGTATCCCAGGGGATATAACACGGAAAATCACGTTTCTCTGTGAAAGCATTGCCGCCAGTTAATAACCCAGGGATATTATCTGGACAAAGCCATGGGATATTAACTGGAAACGGCATAGATAGGATATTAACCGGAACAATCTTTTATCATACATACAGTATGCGTGTGTAAAGAAAATTTATGCGAATTTCACATAAACATTGCCGCCAAGTAATGTCCCATTGGATATAAAGCGGAACAGGGGTCCATGTAATATCCCAGTGGGTTATTAAGTGGGGTGGGATACTAAGTGGAAATCTCCGGTAACAGATCATCAGGGAGGGGGTCCCCATCCGAGGGGTCTGGCCTAACTCGGGTGGGGGCAGACCCCCTGTTACATGTATGCTGCTGACACCTGTTATCAGTTCACAGTTTTAGAGAAAAGGGTTGTTTGTCTTCTAAAGAGCTAAAAATGAAACGAATTTATAAAATATTTAGTTGCGAAATGTGGAAAATATGCTTGAAAAGCCGCTGCTTATAAGAAAATGTAGTCATAGTCAAACGGTTTGACTACCTGGTCTTCGTTTGACTATGTATTTATGGTGACCAAGGTAGTCAAAGTTTGACTTTGACTACCTGTCTGTTTGACTGCGATATCACAAAAAGTATTAACTATGACTTTGACTTTGACTATAGTCATAACAACACTAGTATAACTTCACACCAAAAGGAAGTAAAAATGTAGGTATATGTTTTTGGTTGAATTACTGTAGCTGCTGAGGGTAATAACTGCGCAAAAACTAGCCTACTACGTACTGCTTTGCTTTACCACCTGACGCCCCTTTGTTGTCTTATAAGCAGTTTGATCGTTTTTTAAATAGTAATCAGTTCCTTTCTATTGTTATTCGACTTGGTTTTAACTGTCATCTCTAACATGTTCTGTTTTATGCTGGCACCTGTTTTTCGCTGCATAGTGAAGTAAGGTTTTAACATGCCAGTAAACTTTGACTTTGACTTTGTACTACAGACTGTAGTCTACCTACCCAGGGATGTGAGGTGGGAAAAAAACACCGGAAAAAAACTGTTTTTTTTTCGGAAAAAAACCGGTTTTTTTCCTAAGGGTCGGAAAAAAACATAAATCGCGGAAAAAAACTCAAGCTAAAAATAGCTAATTTACGTCATTTTTCGTTTAAAAAATGGACTTTTGCTATGTATAATAGGCCATACTGTCTCAAAACTGTTAGAAAAACAACAAAAAAGACCAAATTTGGCATGAAAAAACAAAAATGCAAACTGCTGTAAGAAAATTTGCATATAGCGTTATTTATGGAACCTGTCAGGCACTGTTTCATGCCTGTTTCGTGATTTATATCAATGTAACACGTGTATTTCTGGTCTAACAAGACTGAGGAAGGCGCTAGAAAGCGTTAGGAATCATAAAACCAGCCTAGGATACACAGAACTTGGGCTGGAGTTTTTTTCCGCGATTTAGGAAAAAAAACGAAAAAAAACCGGAAAAAAACTGGAAAAAACAGGCCGAGGTTTTTTTCGGAAAAATATACAACCCTGTACCTACCCACACTGACGGTTTGTTTGCTTTTTATTGCAGTACTTATGTACGTAAAAGAATTTGCGTTGTATGATAGTGATAGACTTTGAAATAGCCTTTTAGTAGTGAACAAAACTGCACTAACTTCACTTCTCAGTTTGAATGCCTTTTAATGCACAACGACAACACGTACACATGAATTTGTAGTTGCCTGGCTTTTCTGCTTATTTTCTTAAGTAAGTAAGTAAATCTATGAATTAACGCAACGGAAATTAATTTGCGTATTGCTAATTTTTAATTTTCGTATTCGTTTTATTTCTGCATCCGGATTTTTTTGATTACTGTAATTGTTAAGCGTGACGTAAATTAAAAATCGGCGCTTAATTTACGTTGCGCGTTACGAAAATTAATTTACGTGCCCCTCCCTACTTGGGCCAGACCAGGATGCCACCGGACAATTTTTCCGAGTCCCCTCCGATTTCTGGCACGTAATTTTTTGAGCAAATTTTTACGATTTTTTACAATTTCCACACAAAAAATTGTCATAATCGCCTGTAAAACAGCACTTTTTAGGTGTATTTGAGCCCAAATCAGCGATTTTTTAGCGTTTTTAGTGCCCAACGCCCTAGAATTTGGGCTCAGAACCCCGACAGACCTCTCTCAACACGCTGCCCCTTCGGCGGGTGACCTGTTCCATGTACGAGGCGACTGGTTGCAGCAGCAGTTGGCGACTTAACTATTTTCACTGTAACTATTTAATGATTTTATTTAAACCATTCCAAGCAAAAACAAACGCCTAATGGACTATAGGCCAGACATCGGTCCGCGGACTCTTTGGCTTCTTGCGTAGAAGTTTCTCCAGAGCTTCCGAGTTGATCATCGAGGCAACGCTGGCTCGCAGACCTCGCATGTAGCGCGGCTTTCGATAGATTTCGGTTGATTGGTCGGTCCTCGAGCTTCGTCTATCCAGGCACGAGTCCGACTGTACCCGTCGTTTCTCTGACAGCTCTTTTTGCTCGCTCAGCTCTGCATGCAAGACGTATGAGTTTGACGGTTTTGGCCACAATCGACCACAGTCAAGTTCACAAACGCAGCCACAATAGCCTCGAACTTTGCAAGACTTACAAACTCCAAGCAAAGGTTTGAAGCCAGCTAGAGGTCATATAACCCTTTGCAAATGACCAGGTTTTGAACATAGCGGAAAGTTTCTGGCTTTCCCATTGGTTCTTTTTAGATTGTCTTCGTTTGGACTGATAGACTGAAAGTCATTTTTTGAACTATTTCAACTGCAAGCGTCATCTGAACACTAAAACAACAAATTTTGAGTTTGCAACTGGTTGAAAACGCGTTTCTGAGGGGGTATGAAACAGCTTCCCGATAAGTTTACCATCATTTTCTTCCTTTTAGCCAACTACAGTGCGCCGTATGACGTTGGTAATTTGCAAAGGGTTAATTAGTGGACAGAGACATTGCTAAAACTTTGTGAGGTTTGCTGGCGCTTTGAAACGGTTGGGCGGTTTAGTTTAAAATTACCACAAACCCTCAGACTGTAAACAAGAGACCAACTGTATGTACAACTGAAAGGTTGTCTTACCATCGGTTATGGCCGAACCGATCTTCAGTTCCCTCGGAACCATCTGGGGCTTGCTGTCGATTTGACGACTTTTAGGGCGCATAACGAGCTTGCCATTTATGCTAGCTAACGATTGTATGCCGCTGGTAGGACGGGAGTCAAACACACTCGATACTCTGGAGAATCGGCCAGACGAGGCTGAGCTCGGTGCCTGGACGGTACGAAAGGTGGAGTACATAGTATTTGACTGAATAATACAGTATTTGATTTAGCTAGAGAGGAGCTAGATGCTACTGTTTTTGTTTGTCCTTACGTAAATGTTGGTGGCCAAAATTAGCAGCCGTTTGTTCGAGATCTGACTTTTTGTACTGCTACCGCTGCACACATGCTGTAAGAACAATTTGGATCAATTTTTATCAGGGCTTTGTCATAGAACACAGGAAGAGAGTGATAAAATCCGCCTATCAACCTGTATGAGTTATGAAAACAATATGTAATAGTAATGTATCACCTAGATTTAATATTTTTCAGCGATATTCCTAGCAGCCTAAGTACAACAAAGCAAAAAGTAGGTACGATTTGGCAAAAAGATCAACATACTGTATGCAGTGCACTTTGGCTTAACCCTTTGCAATTTACCAACGCCAAAAGGCATACTTGACCAACCTATGGAAAAGCAAAAAAATGAAGGTGTCGGGAAGCGTTTCAGTCGTATCCAAAAGCTGTTTCAGACCCTTTGGAAACGCATTTCAACCAGTCGCAAACTAAAAATTTGTTGTTTTAGATATTCAGGAAACGCTTGCAGTTGAAATGGTTCAAAAACTAACTTTCAGTATGCCAGTTTACCGCACTAAACCAAGATAATCTGAAAACAACCTATCGGAAGCTGAGGCCCTGAATATAGCGGAAAGCCAAAAAGTTTCCGATACGTAAAATGCCCGGTCATTTACAAAGGGATACAGTGCTTTACCATTAATGCTAATACTGTAAATTTGCTAGACTGAAGAGCAATTTATTTGACAGAAAATTAATAGACAAGCATCAATTGTTAACTAAGCTGCCGAGGCTTTTAGTCACGTCTTCTATAGGTATCTTCATTTGACTGGTAACAATCGATTCAGTAGATGCAATTCTAGGCAGTCGAATTCTAGGTCTGCGCGCAGGCACAGTACCCTTTCTGTCACTGACTATGTGCGGTTGTTCAATTGCAGGAAGTTCTAAAACACAGCACAGCAAATCTTTAACTACCCTTAAAGTTTTATTCCGGAATTTGCCAGACTTAGTCTTTCATTCACTCCATAGTTGTACCGTTGTAACAAGTTTCCCTGCCCTAGATTGCGATTTTATCACCCCCATTGGTTTTTGTTACAATTTTCAATTTTAGGCTTTGGGGAGAAGGTTAAGCAGGTTACATGGGGTAGTAACATATTCTTCCCGAAAAAGAACAGAGGGTACCAGAAGGTGTCTGAGCCCAACTTCAGGGGTCATAGCACTAAAACATTCGGAAAGCGCCAAAAAACTATAAAAAAGCACTAATTAATTGTGCACAAAAACAGTTAGAAACCGCTGTTTTACAGTCAAGAAAAGTCACAAAAATGATCCAAAAATTACTTGGCAAAAATGGAAGTGATAAAAAATTTTCTTTCGTATTTAGAAAAATGTCAGACTCTACCTTGTCGAGGCGCTGTGATCCTCTTTTGCGTAAATCTCTCATCGTACC
Organism: Sabatieria punctata; assembly: GCA_030248155.1. Classification (NCBI taxonomy): domain Eukaryota; kingdom Metazoa; phylum Nematoda; class Chromadorea; order Araeolaimida; family Comesomatidae; genus Sabatieria; species Sabatieria punctata. The sequence continues at coordinate 74,342 of JASANB010001761.1, forward strand.
GGTCAATGATAACCTGGTTAGGCTGCGCCAGGTTAATGACCACCTTCTGCGGGTCGGTAAACACTATGCGAAGGTCGACGTGCGAAGCGGATGAGTGCGAACGAGTGCAGAAGTTGCTATCGGTGGCCAAAAACTCAGCGCTTTTCGATTTTCGCTGGGCGGCGTTGGCTTGTAAGAACTGTTGGTGATCTCGCAGATTTCGCCCAATCTCTTCCATTGTGCGTTTTCGCTGCAGTTGTTCTAAGCGGCTCCTGCCGGTCATTAGTATAAAGGGTCGCGAGACAGTAAGTAAAAAAATTGGTTTATCTATGCGTTCGTTAGCAGATCTAAGGTGCATTCACACTGGAGTAGAAAAAATTGCCTGGCGACTTTTCTGTAGGACAAATGATTTCTAATGTAAACAGAAACACATCGTTCATTGTAGCCGCGTGTATTACAAACGTATCTCCAGACAGAAAAGTCTTCAGGCAATCTTTTCTGCACGAGTATGAATGAGTACATCTTATGATGTCAGTATTGCAATTAGCATGAGTGACAATATGCAGATATAGGTCAGAACATCCCGACAACATGACAACGTCGTGTTGTGTTCATGTACAAAATGTGGCGTTTTGTTTTTTCGTCTAACTCTACAGCTCCGCGTCGGGGCACAATCACGTTTTTAGGAATAATCGCTGGCAACGATTCCGTTTTCCCTAGCGGTTTCAGCAGATTCGGTTTGTGTTGTTCCAGTGGAGCTGCCTCTATCTGTAGTTGCGGCAAAAGATCGCCTGAAACAGACAGACAGACAGACAGACAGACAGACAGACAGACAGACAGACAGACAGACAGACAGACAGACAGACAGACAGACAGACAGACCGACCGACCGACCGACCGACCGACCGACCGACCGACCGACCGACCGACCGACCGACCGACCGACCGACCGACCGACCGACCGACCGACCGACCGACCGACCGACCGACCGACCGACCGACCGACCGACCGACCGACCGACCGACCGACCGACCGACCGACCGACCGACCGACCGACCGACCGACCGACCGACCGACCGACCGACCGACCGACCGACCGACCGACCGACCGACCGACCGACCGACCGACCGACCGACCGACCGACCGACCGACCGACCGACCGACCGACCGACCGACCGACCGACCGACCGACCGACCGACCGACCGACCGACCGACCGACTGACATTTGGACACGTTTTGTTATGGTTGGTTTTTACCATGTTTAGAAGCAGTGTATCTTTTGTAAGGCCATTTCCCAATCATTGGAATGGCGTGTGTATGAAGAGGCTGTTTTCCTAAATTGTTCAGGTTGCCGGTAGAGCCTCCAAAGGCTGAATAGGCTTTTGTCTCAGTCGACATGGCATTTGTCTGCTGAACCATTCTTCGCTGCCTGTTGCCTGTTCCTTCGCTGACTCTACGCATTCCGGCACTGATTGGGTCGAGAAGGTAAAGCCGATCTGGTTGTGAAACCGGTCCCCCAGATTTTTCTTCATTCTTCAGAGACTCAGACATGACAGTGAACTATAACAGTCAGGCTCTTAACGCCATATAAGCTAAGGTACCATTAATGGTGCGTTCGGCGTATGGTATCCCTACCCATGGTCATGGGTGTCGGCACCATGTATGTAAGGTGACTCTAGTTAGGCACCATGCCATATATGGCGTTAAGTGCCTGACTGTATGACACTAGCGCAACTATTCAAGAGCGCTTTCGATCGCTGTGAGTGACGCAAACTTTCTTGGCGCAATTACCTGACTTGCCTGCGAGCAAATTGTGATAATTGTCAGTTAGACAGGCTTCTACCTAATCTACCCGTTGGTCAGAGTCTTTGCTAAATCACGCACAGTAGTTTATTCAGCCGATTATTTTAATTAATCGTGCTTCTTTGCTAATCGATCAAAAGCATACATGCGTCTGGGATTAGGGTTGCCCACCGGCAAAACACGGTTTTTCTGCATCTTAATTTTTGGACCATTTTTTAATTTTTTACAGCTTCAGCATCAGGTACAAAAATTACTACAGATTTTTCGTTATGTCTCAGTATAGATGGCACCTTTTAGGGATTTTCTAGCCCAGAGTGCCTATTTTAAGCGATTAAAAGGGCTAAATTGCCCAGTCTGGCCCAGCCAAACCCTCCTTAACCCCTATCCCCACCAGCACAGTTGGTGTACTGTAGTGGTTCAGGCCGCATGGCCACTGTGTGCGACATCGTGCGCTCATCCTCCCGGCGTGGCAAGTTTCTTGCTGCAAAGAGTTGGTCGTCGGCATAAAGCTCCACCCAGGCCACCGGAAGCTGGTTACAGCGAGTAGGTAAAATGGGAACCGACTGGATCTGCCATTGCACCGAAGCCGCTCCAAAAGCATGCCACGTTGGAGGAGAAGATCAATGACGTCAGGAGTTGTCCATCCATCCATACATGTAACAGGGTCTGGGGCTCTGCCCATACCCATGGCCTCAGCCGGGTGGGGGCAGACCGGCAGACCTCGTGTAACATGTATGACATGCATCGGTGTTTGGTGGTTGTTAGCCTAGATGCAATTCTACAGTACGTAGTGGGGCCGCCGGCCGCTGGGAGGTCATTACGTACCTTTGGATTAAGTCTGTCTAATACCGGCCGTCAAAGTTCCAACTAGCTACATAGGTATTTGCGTTAATTGCTTCTAATATCCTAGTGCCAGGTCGGATTGCGACCAATTAAATTCTAGTTTTACTTGCTTGTCACTTATTCTACTTGTTCTCCTAAGCAGAGCTACTGTGTATTTACGATATAATGAATAAGACTGCAAATTCCTGCGTGCCAAATGCTTGGTACAAACTTGCTGAGCAAATAATATTGAGCGATTTTTTCTCTCTGAGTCATCTGGTTGCCTATGTCACTCTATTAGCCTACCTGCTAATCCAGTTTGTGCTGTTCCGGAAGAAAACCGAATTGAGCTCTTCTTTTTTCGCTGTTTGTCGTTCAGTTGGATTCGCCGATATAATTTACTTGCTGGCTAAAACAATTATTTGGACCAAAATATATGACCAAGGCCCCCAGTCGCCCAAACCTTGGATGGTGGCTAGTGTTTTGACAGTGGCTTATGTAATGTTAACTCAAACCACTGGTGTGATTTTGCTAAGCTACAACAGATATACGGCTACAGTACATTCACTCACTCACGAACTTGTAAGTTTTGTTCTTTGATGTTTCTTTAATGCTTCACAAAACTGCTGCATACATAGATTTGGACCAGACGTTTCACAACTGTCACAATACTCTTGCAGTGGATCTCACCCTTTCCGTTCATCCTATTTGTGTTGCTGTTAATCAAAACTACTCAATTGTCGCAACACTTTCAGCTAATGACTGTGTACAGTATCCTCTTTATGCTAATCGTTTGGCACGTTCGCATCGTACTAGCACTGAGCAAAGAGACACAAGCTGGGGCCGAAGCTAATGCAAACCGAGTTCAGCGAATTCGATTTACAATTGTTGGATTGTGTTTGTCCACATTTTGGATGGTCGCTTATAGTCAATTCTTTTTCAAACCACTTTTCTACTTTCTACCGCCGTTTGAGGCAGGTTCAGTAAGTTGCACTCTGTCAGATGTGCTCTGGCTTACCAGGGGAATTGGGGAATGTTTGTTTGTTTGTGCTAATCCATGGCTTTTGTTAGCGGTTTCTCCAAGCTTCAGAAAGTTGACTATCGACACTATACCTTGCTTGCATAGAAGTCAACGCTCAGATGTGGTTGAGCAGCCAAGACCAATGCAGGAAATCAGAAGAAATTTGGTGCCAAGAAGTGCGTATGGTCGACACTGAAGTGACTGTTTAACCTTAACTGCCTGCAAATGTTGTGAATGCATTCACGGCGTCCAGTTTCAAAAATAGTGTCCATAAATTGGTTTGGTTTGGTTTGGTTTGGTTTGGTTTGGTTTGGTTTGGTTCAGTTCAGAGTGGTTCGGTGCACCTCTGTGTGGTTCGGTTTGGTTCAGTTCGGTTCAGTTCAGTTTGGTTCGGTTCAGTTCGGTTCGGTTCGGTTCGGTTCGGTTCGGTTCGGTTCGGTTCGGTTCGGTTCGGTTCGGTTCGGTTCGGTTCTGTTCTGTTCTGTTCTGTTCTGTTCTGTTCTGTTCTGTTCTGTTCTGTTCTGTTCTGTTCTGTTCTGTTCTGTTCTACCGTTGTCAAGTAAATTAGTTTAGTAATTTAAGAGCCGGTTTTTCTAGGAATCGACTTTTGCTCCTTAACCTCCGGACAAATCTCAACTTTATGTCTCCGATTTGGCTAAAATTTTGTATTTTGGTATAATTTAACCTAAAAAGATGTTTTATCACCTTCCCGGTCGTTTTTGTGAGACTCAATTTTTCGACCGAACCTCAGATCTCGGCTTATAACTCTGGAACCAGTGAACGTATAAACCTGCGGATTGCATATTTATAATCACATGAGCGTTCTCTTTCAAACGATACCCTACATGACTAAATTCGAGACAAAATTTTTTTTCGAACCCCTTCTGGGCCAAATTTGACCCCCTCAAAGGTATTGACCCCCATTTTTTTATTTCATAAAAATGTAGCGCTATCTATTCACTTTTGATACCACAAAAAAAATCGAGAAAAAAAATATACATCTAATTGAGTTTTTGGGCCTTGAAAGTTGTCAGGTCGAAAATTTGCCCAATGAAAGAGCGCCTTGTAAAGAGCATATCTTTGTCAATTTTGAACGGGGTGGTCCTAAAAGCGCACATCCCATAAGCGCACTTCCCATAAGCGCATATCCTATAAGCGCACATCCCATAAGCGCACGCTCAGAAAGCGCACATATAGTAATGTGAAATAAAACGCCTGTTCTGGACATATTGAGCCTTACTGTATATATAAAGGCTTTAAGAGCCAGTCTCTGATTCAATTGAGTCCTACTCCTTACCCCAAAGTCTATTCACTTTTGATAGCACAAAAAAATCGAGAAAAAAATATACATCTAATTGAGTTTTTGGCCTTAAAAGTTGTCAGGTCGAAAATTTGCCCAATAAAAGATTGCCTTGTAAAGAGCATATCTTTGTCAATTTTGAACCGAGTTCAGTGATTTTTTGCACACATATTGCACTGTGTCCCTGGCACATACTGCACAAATCTGACCTTGCTGGCTCTTGCTTGGCGCCAGTTCTATGCTTCTTGGTCACATTTCAAGATACATTAGCTTACAAAGCAAATAGAATTTCCTGATAATCTGCAGTATCTTCCTGATAATTCGACAGTTGCGACTTTGTTACTGTGTTTTTGCCGTCTTTTCACTAGGTGCCTACTACGTATACAGCTAGACATCTATCTGGCCTGTGTCAAGGTTCGGTAACGACAGAGACAGCATATTTGTGGTTTCGCTGTTTCGCTGACAGCATAGTATATGACTGTCCTGGGACAAGCTTAAGTTATAAATACAATGGTAAGAACAGTTGCAGTTTGTTGCTAAGTTGTACTTAAGAAAATTAACCTACATGAGTTCGTATTTAGAAAGAGGAGCAATAGCCACGCTAAAGTTTGTTGCTGCTGCATACAGCATGAACCCATGAGAGTGTTTAGAAACAAGTAATAGTCAGATTCAATTAGCTAAAGTGATACAGCAAGCATGCAAGTTGTCTGGAAAGCCATGCACTGACTTTGTTGCTAGTGATCATGTTCAAGGCAGCATTATAGCAGCATTTCATGCTGGAAACTCAACCAGTCGCTTCCAACATAGCATGGAATTCCGTGGAATTGGTGGAAAGGTTAACAAACTGTTTATTGATGCTCTGAACACTGTATGGCCACCTCTGAAAAAAGCAGTTATACCATACATCAATTGAATTCCCACTATATAGTATAACTTTCACTAGTCACTCATTTGGAGGTGCTCTAGCACTTATTGCATAATCTGACTTAGCATTTGCTATACCTGTATTGCAACAAAGAATTTCGCTCTACACCTATGGGCAGCCAAGGGTTGGTAACTGTCACATCTCATGTGAACCGGCAGCTGTTTGATTTATCGCTAATCTTTGTTACAGTAATGTTTGCCTCTTGTTTTCTGTTGAAGACTTGTTTGCCCTACTTAGAACCGGTTTCTTGGGTCGCCGGGCTGTGAGGCAGCGGGTCTGTTGGTTAGGGCAAGTGAGCGATGTGTTAGCGAGTGAGTGCACAGTATAAATCTGAGAGCAGAGCACGCTCTTGTCTTTTTGCTGCGCCGGCCAAGGCCGGCCGGCTTGCCTTCTTCGGTCGTCGCGGCGCTCACTTGGCTGCTTCTCTTCGTTTTTGTCTTCACGCCCCGCTTGACATGGTGTCCGGTTCAGCACTTCCCGAGTCGTTCCTGCTCTTGGTGGGGAGGGCACCAGTGGGCAATCAGCAGATGACCAACAGTGAACCATGGTACTAGAGGTATTCGCACCCTTTGTGGTGATTTTGTGCATCAGAATAGCTTTGTTTTGCTTCCCTATGTCGAGGGAAACTGATGCTTTTTGTCGGCCTCTTTGTGTACCAAATCTAGTTGCGCTGTTTTTGCATTTCGGCATTAATAGCACCATTTAGTCTCTGTTTGGTCTTTTCGTAGCTGCAAGCTAAATTCGATTCTTTGTTGCCCTCTCGCAAAATCTTGCTTTGTTGAACCTTTGTTGTTCAAACAGTGCCCAAAAGGCAGTTGATTTGCGTTGCTTTCTGGTAATAGATTTTTCGTTTTGCCTATCTGGTCAATTTGCACTTAGTACCTAGTAGTGCTCTGCTCTTTCTTGTTTGCCACCATGCCAGGTTTTGCCGATCAGTCGGATCGTGCTTTTGCGGCTGTTGCTCAGCCAGGCCTTTTTGAGGTTGCTTGTCAGCCGGTTGTCTCTGCGCCTACGACAGAACTGCTTTTCAATGAGACTTTTGCCACTCATTCTGAGTCGGTCCCTTTTGTCGCTCGTTCAGAGCCGATTTTGGAGCCTACGCACTCGCCGGGTGTCTCTGCAGCTCAGTCTAGGTCGCTTTTTGAGGCTGGCTCTCAGCCGGAGACTTTTTTGGCCAATCTACCTGGTTTTGAGGCTGGTGGTACTCAATTTTGTCTGCCTAAAGCTGTGCCTAATTTTACTGTTCAGTCTTTAATCGCGTCCATCCAGCAGCAGATGGCAGTTGCGGACGAACAGTTTGCCAAGCATCAAGACGCTCTTGAACGGCAGCATCGAGAGTACATGGCTAAGCTGCAACAAGAGATGGCTGAAAACGACCAACGACATCGTGAGTTTTTGGCACGGCTGTCGAGTGACTTTTCTGTTGCAGAAACGGTGTCTGTGCCGTGTACAAAGCCTGTCGTCTCTGGCCAGCAGCGCTCTGGGCTCTGCCCTAGCTTTTCTTCACTTCAGCCGGCGGTCGCAAAACCGGTTGTGCACGCGTCGGCCGCTGCCACTGGAACGGCAACCCAGCGCTCGTTTACTTTTTGTTTACAGCCAACTGTACCTACTGTAGTTGCGGGCCCAGAGCCGGCGTCGCCTCGATTTTCTAGAGTTTGGCTGGGCGGCAATTTTGGTTTGGTGCCTAGCAAGCTTCGTTTGCTTAAGCAGGACCTACGCTCCTACAAACTCAATCACCTTTTTGGTTCCTTCGTGCTGGGGGAGGGATTGAGTTGTTTGTTCAGTTTGTCACCTAATGGTCAAAAATTTCTATTCCTGCTTTGTCAACCTATGGCACCTAATGGATTTAGACTGGGCTTAGAAATCAAACTTTCTTCAGAGAATTTCGGGCTTTTTGTTTTGCAGTGCCCTGACATCACCGATTTGCTTTGTCGGTTTGCTCTTCAGTGCAACTACAGCTTTTCGTACTTTCAGTGCCTTACTCGTCTGTGCCAGTTTAGCAAGTCGTTTTGCAGAGATTCGACGGCGATTTGCCAGATTTTTGTTAAACTGAGCTTTCACTTTCAGACAGACGCTTTGGTTTCGAAGGCTTCGCTTGCCAGATATCTCGATTTTGTTTCTGTGCTTTTTATCTGTTTAGCAGGCACTGTGGAGTTGGTGGCAAGAATCGTTAGTTGGACGGTTCGTTGCCAAGGAAGGAAGTGGACGCAAGACAGGAAAAAAAGAAGTCCTCCAGCACCTGTACAGGCAGAAATTAGAGTTCTCTGTGAATTTATTTTGTTGACTCGATTTTGTGTAGTACTGTACCTGTACGTACCTGCTCTGCTCTGTACTGTACGTGTTGGTTTTTGCTCTCTTATTGTCTAGGTCCGGAGTGTCACATCTCATGTGAACCGGCAGCTGTTTGATTTATCGCTAATCTTTGTTACAGTAATGTTTGCCTCTTGTTTTCTGTTGAAGACTTGTTTGCCCTACTTAGAACCGGTTTCTTGGGTCGCCGGGCTGTGAGGCAGCGGGTCTGTTGGTTAGTGCAAGTGAGCGATGTGTTAGCGAGTGAGTGCACAGTATAAATTCTGAGAGCAGAGCACGCTCTTGTCTTTTTGCTGCGCCGGCCAAGGCCGGCCGGCTTGCCTGCTTCGGTCGTCGCGGCGCTCACTTGGCTGCTTCTCTTCGTTGTCTTCGCGCCGCTTGATAGTAACTTTGAATTGGCAAAACAGTTCTTTCTCCATGTTCCTCATGTTTGGCGTGTCGTGAAGGCCAATGATTTCATGGCTAACTTTCCAGACTGCGATGGAAGTAACAGTTGTAGTGATAACCCAATAGGGTTACATGCGAGGCAAATCACTTAGGCAAACCGGCCTTACTCTTGTACTTTTGTGGCCGAAAACACTTTCAATCGATCTCAGTACAGCAGTTACATATTCAACTATAAGTTTATTGTTCGTACCCAGGCCAGTGAATTGGAGTGTCAATCAATACATACAGTTTTGATCATACATGTAACAGGTCATCCGCCGAAGGGGGAGTGGGGCTGGGGAGTCTGGCGCCGGCCGGTTGGGTCTGATCAAAATTTTGGGAGGGGGTTGGGCACTAAAAACGCTCAAAAATCGAAAAAAAATCGCAATTTTTCGGTTAAAAATCGCTAATTTGGGCTGAAATACAGCTAAAAAGTGCTGTTTTACAGGCGATTTTGGCAATTTTTGTGTCTGAAATTGCAAAAAATAGCAAAAATTTGCTCAAAAAATTACTTGCCAGAAAAATCGGAGGGCGGGGGGGCGGAAAAATCGTCTCGGAGGGGGCCATCTGGGGGGCTGGCCTAAGTCGGGTGGGGGCAGACCCCCAGACCCCCTGTTTCGTACATGTACAATGTATGCTTTTACACCACAAATATGCTGTCTCTGTCGTTACCGACCTTGACACAGGCCAGATACATGTCTAGTTGTAGGTACGTAGTAGGTACCTAGTGAAAAGACGGCAAAAAAACACAGTAACAAAGTCGCAACTGTCGAATCATCACGAAGATACTGCAGATTATCAGGAAATTCTATTTGCTTTGTAAACTAATGTATCTTGAAATGTGACCAAAAAGCATAGAACTGGCGCCAAGCAAGAGCCAGCAAGGTCAGATTTGTGCAGTATGTGACAGGGACACAGTGCATGTGGGCAAAAAATCACTGAACTGGGTTCAAAATTGACAAAGATATGCTCTTCTTTACAAGGCAATCTTTTATTGGGCAAATTTTGACCTGACAACTTTCAAGGCCCAAAAACTCAATTAGATGTATATTTTTTCTCGATTTTTTTTGTGCTATCAAAAGTGAATAGATAGCGCTACATTTTTATGAAATAAAAAAATGGGGGTCAATACCTTTGAGGGGGTCAAATTTGGCCCAGAAGGGGTTCGAAAAAAAATTTTTGTCTCGAATTTAGTCATGTAGGGTATCGTTTGAAAGAGAACGCTCATGTGATTATAAATATGCAATCCGCAGGTTTATACGTTCACTGGTTCCAGAGTTATAAGCCGAGATCTGAGGTTCGGTCGAAAAATTGAGTCTCACAAAAACGACCGGGAAGGTGATAAAACATCTTTTTAGGTTAAATTATACCAAAATACAAAATTTTAGCCAAATCGGAGACATTAAGTTGAGATTTTTCCGGGAAGAGTCGACCCTTAGAAAAACCGGCTCTTAATTTACTTACTTCTTAATTTACTTGCACTTCCACAAACTAATTTACTTACTTTTTAATTTACTTTGACTGATTTACCAACAATTTAATTTGATTTTAATTTACTTTCAACTTCAAATTAAATTCTAATTTACTTTTCTATGCAAAAAATGCCGAAAATACCACAAAATCACCAAATATCTGAGTATGGATTTTTAGTAAACTGATGGCACTATAAATCTAACTCAATCCTTCTGTTAAACTTCATGTTCTTGGTAAAATCAGTTGTTCAGAAATGCATTATAATTATTTTTTTCTAGGAGCAAAGCAACAGATGTAAAACTTTGGCTAACACTGTAACTTATGGGCAAACCGGGATTTGATGAAACAAAGTGGTTTTAATGCATCAGTGCGTACATGTATCAGGAGGTCTGGGGGTCTGCCCTCACCCGAGTTAGGCCAGACCCCCCGGATGGGGACCCCCGAGACGATTTTCCCGATCCCCTCCAATTTTTCTGGCAAGCAATTTGTTTTGTTGAGCAAATTTTCCCGATTTTTTACAATTTCAGACACAAAAATAGCCAAAATAGCCTGCAAAACAGCACTTTTTAGCTGTATTTCAGCCCAAATTAGCGATTTTTGACGATTTTTAGCCGAAAATTTACGATTTTTAAGGGTTTTTAATGCGCAACTACTCCCAAAATTTGGGCTCAGATCCCACGCCCGGCGCCAGACCCCAAACCTCCTCCCCCTTTGGCAGATGACCTGTGACATGTATGCATCAGTGGTTGCACGAAAACTCTAGCTTCACATTCTATGTACAGGGTGTGTCAAAAAAAAACAACCCAGCAGATTTTTTGCTGTAGCAACCGCAAATCTCAACCGATTTGAATGAATCCTGCTTTAAATGAAAGATAAATAAATTCTTGAACGACTGGTGTAGCTTTTATTAAGATGCGTTGCTTAGTTCCTGAGATAATTGCTTTCAAATTCAAAACAGAGATTTTGGCAGTGCACAACAGAGATTAAAACAACCCAGCAGATTTTTTTTTGACACACCCTGTATATGTAGTATAGGATTCCTTCCAATTATTAGGTTTATAAATCAAGCATCCACAGTAACCTCTACAGGTTTAGCCGTGATTAATTACGATATACATAACAGCAATCAGCTGGTTTTATTCCATAACTTCAGGGGCTGAAAAATCTCTATTATATTTTGCAGACTTTTAGTGAACCTTGCAAGTTTGCCAAATTCTAGTTCTACCCACCTAGAATCTCGCTTGAGATTCCTTATTTGGTTTAGTTAACACTGGTCAACATACATGTAACAGGTCATCCGCCTATGGGGGGAGGGGGGGTTGGGGGGTCTGGCGCCGGCCGGGGGGGTCTGAGCCAAAATTTTGGGGGAGGGGGTGGGCACTAAAAAACGCTCAAAAATCGAGAAAAATCGCAATTTTAGGCCTAAAAATCGCCAAAAATCGCTAATTTGGGCTGAAATACAGCTAAAAAGTGCTTTTTTGCAGGCGATTTTGGCAATTTTTGTGTGTGAAAGTGTTAAAAATTGCAAAAATTTGCTCGAAAATTTACTTGCCAGAAAAATCGAAGGTTGGGTTGGTGAAATCGTCTCGGGGGGAGAGGGGTCCCAACCCGGGGGGGTCTGGCCTAAGTCGGGTGGGGGCAGACCCCCCCAGACCCCCCTGTTACATGTATGCCGGTCAAGCACACAGTCCTCATCCTCAGAAGAATAAAAAAATTTCAGAGAAAATTGTGTTGAATGATCTGCCGCATTGCAGCTGGGTTTCCATTCCCAACAGTGAGAGCATGTGTACATTATGTGGTTAAATAGACAGACAGGAAAGGCACAAAACATAACAAAAGTAACATACGAGAGCCAAGACTACCACAGGTCGAACAGTCAAAGAAGCAAATTACAAGTAAATTAGAAGTAAATTGAAAGTAAATTTTTCAGGCTTTTCGATCAAATTTAATTTACTTTTTACTTGCTTCGCCATTTTCGTCAGAGATTTAAGCTGCATTTTGCGAGAAAGTCAGCTTTGGTGCCGAAGAGATGGGGCAAGCAGGCCATCTCACGGATCTGGCTGATATTTATATCTATCAAAATAGAGCACAGTCGAAGACCAACGGTGCATGTCCGGCCACCAGCAACCCCCTAGAACCGGAGCTACACCCCCTCAAAGTTGGGTCGGCAGCAATTTTCGGGCTCATTTTAATAGCTCTGACACCCTCCATTCAAACGATCACCCTTCATTCGTTTCTTAAGCTAGGATCCCGACTCGCATACGCTTGTGTAGCTGGTCCAATGGCCTTTCATTTTTTGGTACTCCCGTTTCCAGATCGTAGCTGGTTACCGAGATATTCGCCGAAAACTACGAAATTTCCACAAAATGCCACTCCGTTTATTTTTTCGAAAAATCTTTATAACCTTTTGTGCAAAGGCCCTGCCAAGCTAATGTTTTAATAAAAGTTAGGCATGAGTTGGCCAAACAAAATGAGCGCCCCAAAGTGTGAGGTTAGGGGGGAGGGGGGTGTTTTGGCCTCTCAAATGTGTTCGAAAAAAATTTTTTCCTGCAAAGCTTACTTGTTAGCACACTGTTATATGTTTAAAAAATTAAATAGTGTTTTAGAGCTAAAACTAAAACAAAAACGATAAAAAGGGCTTCCAAAAACACCAATTTCTCTTAAATATCAGCAGCGGAAACGCCAAATTCGGTTTCCAAAGGCTTTTCAAGCTAAAGTTTTAAGCTAAAAATTAGTGAGTTCTGGGTCAGTTGGCTACTTTTGAAGAAATCGGCATTTTTATGATTTGAGAAGGAAACGGCTGCACTTGCTATAACAAGCTCGTTTGAAAGGTGACTCAATTCCAGTGGCGTATCCAGGGGGGTGTAGGGTGTGTACACCCCCCTTTGCGGTGGAGGTAGAAAAAGTCTGTCAAAATATAAGAAACTAATGAATTATGTACCAAAACTGTCTATTTTGAGCTCAGAATGCCTTCTAAATGCGTTCTTGAAGGCCAAATTTTCAAAATTTTCTCGCCCTTGTCGGGCAGAAGCCCAACCAGGCCATTATAAACTACTAAAACTTGTAATTTCTGTTAATTTTAAGCTCGGAATGCGTTTTAAACGCGTTTTTGAAGGCTAATTTTGCTAAATTTTGTTACCCTGGTTGGGCAGCGGCCCAACCAGGCACTTTCAAAATTTTACACCCCCCTTTCCAAAATCCTGGATACGCCACTGCTCAATTCAGTCGCATCTAGGGTACAGAGCCATAAAAATTTATATCACCTAATGCAGTTTTTGCCGCTGATTACGAAAATGACATCTGTTTTTCAATCTGACTGCTCCTGAGCTACTTATGTAACTTTTATGCCCTGGTACTCAGACAATAAGTTATCTGTCAAATCTGGTCGTAACATGGTATCTATCTGGTGCAGTTTTTTCCGCTGATTCAGAATATCATCATATTTTGCGCTACGGCCACTCGGTCGCAAGTTATGGACCTCCAAAGTTTCATTAAGAAACATGCCATGAGAAGCCGTAATCCTGAAATAGATGTTCAGTATTCATGCATTTCTGAAATGAACCTTTTGTCAGTCAATAGTGTACCCGACCTATTTTGACCCGCTGAGTTCAAAAATGGCGTTTGTTTTAATCTATAGTTACTCCTTTTGGAGATATATGAATATTAATGCAAATTTGGTTTGATCAGTAATATCTCAAAATTGAACAGCAGTAGAGAAAAATGCTACTTAATTTACTCTTCGGAAGTAAATTATTTTCGAATTTAATTTAATTTTAATTTTAATTTACTTGACAACGGTATTCTGTTCTGTTCTGTTCTTGTGTTCTTATTCTCGATCTTGTTCTCTCTGTCAAATATGTGCTTTTATTTAAGTCTTGAGGTGCAGGTACAGACACCATAGGAGAGAAGAGAGAGCTAAAAATCACAAACATCTTTTGGGGCCACGATTGTGCGCATGGAATGTATGTGCAGTGGCCACTTTGACTCCAACTTTCTTGTCGGGCTGTCGGCACAAAAGCACAGCAGCGACGAATTTCCGTACATCTGTGCTGGTGGCGAGCATGAGCCATGGATTTTCGTAGGAGAGCACATCCCCGACCACGTGCCACAGGACGAAATATGGATTTATCTGCCCTCTTTCTGCTGGGAACACCACGGACAGAATCATGAACACTGCAACAACCATAGTTTCTACTATTATTGTGTTATATTCCGCTATTATTGTTTGGGTGCAAGTTATCAGTAGGCCAGTAAGCGAAAACAAACAATACGTTTGCGGCCAGTTGTTGTTGCTGTTTTAACTTTTTGTTCTTTCGGACTAGAAGTAGACAACTGTTGTAGAGCAGGAAGAGACAGAAGGTCCGGCAGCCTCCTTAACAGCAACCCTCCCCTTTTGCTGTCAGTGTGTGCAAGAGCATGGTTCCCATTTATCTACTTGCGATTGCTGACTTTCGACAGTTTTGGGTTGGGCGTTGTGTCAACTACATCTCATCGCCTATCGGGTTTCGAACCCACAAACATACCGCTTCCACAGGTGCCGGGCCGCCGTGACACACGGGATAGCGTAAACTACCCATGGCCAAGACGCGACGCCAGTTTGGAAAAGTGAGAAAGAACTAAGAATATAACATAAAGTACCAGAGTAGGCGAGAACAGTGAGAAACATGGCCAACCCACTCAGCGCTAATTTGATCTCAAGTTTGTGCGCTTGCAGCAGGCCGGTGTTGTTGTTGCTGGGTTTCAGTTGGTTTTTTCGCTTTTTGTCGGTATTCGCTGGCTGCACTTTGTTTTGCTGTTTCCAGACTCTGCACAGAGCAACCAAATACATCACTGCCATTGCCGAATTTCCCAGCAGCCCGTGCAACAGTCCAAAGACGGCAAAGAACGTCTGTAACTCCACTTATCCTCTACTCAAACATGAACTAGCGGGTGGGCTTACGTACACCCAGCTGGAAACGCCAGCCCCCCTTTCCGAGACAGTTTAGGGGCCGATCCGATGTGTGGGGGGAACTTACGGCCCTAAAGCTCAGACCTATGTGGTCCATTGCGCGACCCATGTGGTTTGTCATCTCGGGCGTTTCCCTTCTATCACTGCCAGCCACTCTAACTCTAGCCATGCTGTTGGGCGCCCTGGCACGTTGACATCATGGTGCTGTCAGCTCCCAACGGCCGCCCGGCCCTACGGACTAAACCGGTATAGGCCTTTTTGCTGGTTTCTCAGACAGCCCCTGACGTCATTGATATACTCCTGCAACTTGGCACGCTTTTTGGAGCGGCTTCAATGCAATGGCAGATCCCGTCCGTTCCCATTTTACCTACTCGCTGTAACCAGCTTTCGGTGGCTGGGTGGAGCTTTATGCCGACGACCAACTCTTTGCGGCAAGAAACTTGCCCCGCCGAATGGATGAACGCACGACCGCGCGCACAGTGGCTTTGCGGCTTGAACCACTCCACTACACCAACTGTGCCGGCCAGTTTAGGGGCACCAAGCTCCAAAGTACTTGTACTGGTCTGGTAGTGGCTCAGATTCTAACAAACCTGCTCAGACAGCACTAATTTTTGCTTAGAATCCGCTTAAAATGCGATTTAATTTGGTAACCGAAACTTGCAAAACGAATTTGCGGAGTTGTTAACTTTTGCTGAAAATTTGAACCAAAGAACCCATACTATATGCACTACTGTAAATATGGTCCCCACCGTAGGTACCGATGCC